>CM076575.1:1565915840-1566221851 GCA_034641835.2 Pinus albicaulis | reverse complement strand
CTCGGTATTACAGAAAGAATGATACACCTCCCAAGGATTTGCACAAACTTAAGAGGGGCCAACACTATGTGTGAAACATATAATGTATTCTTATTTAGTTGATCTTATGCAAGTGAAAGAAACTTAAGAGAAACTAAGTTACATAGAGACTATTTTGTTGTCTATGCTATATGAAATTCTTCAAAAAGGTAGGAAAGAGAGAGCGGCAAGTAAATCTATTCAATTTTCCAGAAAAAAGGAGGAAAACCAATGCAATCACATTGAAACAAAATTAAATCTACTCTATTGTGCATTGGAAACAAACTAGCAACTAAACAAAAGCACTAAAACATCAAACCCTAATTTATAGCAAAGAAAAAGAAGTTTTGGTACAACAACTAGGTCAAGGATTCTATGAGGTCTTTGGGCTTCCAAATTTCATCCTCAGGGTCTTGGGTACATTGTATTGTTCTAATGAAGGTTAAACGCGCATTGGATGCAAATCTAAAGCTACTACTGGAGACAATCCAATGATTAGAAAAACACATTTTAGATGCAATTTGAAGGAAGATAAAGTTGAAGGAAGGATAAAGGATGGTCAAGGGGTCTCTTCCAAGTTCTTATACTTGTGATCGATGATTTTATTTACTTAAAGAGTGATTTTGTAGTTTCCTGTAACTCTGCAAAATAGGAATTTATGCAAAGCAGGATGCAAAAATGTATGACAACAAAAGGAAATATAAATATAAACAAGCTAAGTGCATGGAAAGTAATTTTAATTTCATAAAAGAGCTATTGTTAAATGTACTAAAAAAAGATGCATAAAAATAATTATAAATTCACTAACTCATTAACCTACAGAAGAAAAAAAAATATGCAGAAGTAATATTACAAAAATGAATAACTGAACTAATGCATGAAAACTAAAAGTACAAAGAGGGGTCTTGAGCAGCTTGGGTGGGACCTAACCCAAGGAGGCTTAGATCCCTAAATAAATAAAATTCTAGGAACCAAAAATTCTTCTCATTAATAAAAAAAATGTGCTCATACATAAAATATTTAAACACTAAAATGTTAGGCAAAAGCCTTCACTTTAATATTATTGATTCTAACCTCCAAAATTTGACTCTTAATGGGATACTCAAGCCCTCTATTTATACAAAAATAGCTGAGGGGAAGCCTCCTTGAAGACATGGATACTTTCCCTCCAAAATCCATAGAAAATATGATCTTGTTCCTTATGACCTCCCAACTACAAGGAGAAGTAAAAATTTCTCTAATTCAGTCGAGTCTGGTCATCATGCAACAGGGGGTAGGTCTGATATTTTTCTCTTGACTATATTTTGTGTGATATGTAATAAATATCCCCAATATAATGTACAATAAACACATTAGGCACACAAAATATGATAAGCATCCGTAACCTTCCTAAGAACTTATTAATTCTAAGAAATTCATTATTATAAATTGAAAAAGGATAGGTCAAATTTTCCTAGAAAAGGTTAGATGGGCCTTAAGTTGTACCTAATTGGGAGACACATCATTTAGGAGATCTAATGGTGAAGCCATGGTGCACATAATAAAAGTATCGGACAGGAATGGGACTGGATTTACCATCAAATTTTCATGTGATATGAAGGTCTAGGGGATATGGGGGCATGTAAATAAGGCATATCTATGTGCACCCTCGATTTCCCTTAGAGATGGATATAACAAGAGTAGTCGTAAAACACGGTAGGGTCAAGCCTTGTGGGATCCATATTACGAGTCAGCATGCCAACGTCATTGGGGAAAATTAAATCCTATGTGGAATCCATGTAGGTGTTGCGAGTGAAGTGGGGCCATTCGAGGCAATGTGGCAGATCCACGTGGGTCACATGTGGGAAACACATGGCAGTCCCTTACTGATGTTTCACATTTTAATTGTTTAAAATTCAGTTGGGCATAATTTTCAATTCAAGATTCAGATTGAGATAAAATTTCTATAATCGGAATGCTCTCAATGAGCTAAACGTGATGGTAGTATTACTTTGAAGTTTCAATGAAATTGGAAAAAGAAGATTTTGGTAACCTCATCTTCATAATATACTTTGTAGGTCGGGTTAAACCAAGTGTAACACCTCCCACAACCCAAGATAGCACAAGGGGGTGGGAAGGAGTGTTACAACAATAAGGAAAATTAGTGCCATAAGGGAGATGAAATGAACAAAGATGAAATAGGAAACAATTTCAAATAAAGTATCCATCACTTTATTGGATTAGACCCCATTCACTTGTAGGGTAACAAGGGCTAAGGCTCTGAAGGTATATTTGTTGAGAAAATACACGGGACCAGTCTAGGAGGACGGTCCAAGGTTGTAATTACAAAGTGAGAAAATATATATTCCCTTAATAGTATGATTCCATTCCATCTGTGATTTATAATTTATATATGATAAAAGTTATAACCTTGTCAAATTCTGACTAAAAGAGAAGCACATCACTTTAAGAAGTTCAACACATTGAAGGAAAGCCTTCACAGCAATCATCTTGGGGTAAATTCTCATAACCCTGCATGTAATCGTGTATGTAAATAGCCTTAGCATTCTTCCTCCCTTCATTATGTCAGCTACAGGTGGACGATGTGTGATTCTCTGCCGCTCATTGGCTTCCCCCCTCCCTCCTTGTTATGCAAGGTGTAGTTTGAGCATGGTGACGTGATCAAGGAACCACTAATGCTATATATCCCTTTGCTTTGATGATTGTCTCAATATTGGGTCACTCGCATTGAGGTTTTTATAATTTCCTATTGACACCCACATTAAATATCATTTAAAAAATTTTGTTACAATATCAATATTTCTAATTTTTAAACTCAAGAGAGCTATGATACTTTAAAATACTTCTTTTCAAACTATTTGACCATAAAGTTAAAATTTTAAAGTAAACGAACTAATTTATTTTTTTCTGTGATATAACATTGCTCAACAATCATCATCATTATAGAAAAGTAATTTAAAATTGAAATATATATATATATATATATATTTGTGTGTGTGTGTGTGTGATTTTTTTTTAAATTATAAATATGCATTTAAAAAATAATTATTTATCTAGTAAATATAAATATTTAATTACAATTATGATAAACTATGTTTACATTTTGTGTCAATTGTTATAATTTGAGTGGATTCAACTATTAGGAACATGTGTTTCCTCTTAACAAGCAAAGGAGGCAAAGTATCTACACTTTAGTAAATTTTAGCCCTCAAATCATTGTGTGGAGATAAATTATTTATCCCAAAAAAATTGGGTGTCATCTACCAATTTGGAATTGGATTCCTATTTTGAAGCCCTCGGACATAAGCACCTAACGTGCTCGATTTAATCCATGTTGAGTTAAGTTGAACAAATTTGTGATGAGCAATGAGGATTACAAAAAATTTGGCACGAAAAGGAGCAGTACAAGTCAGCATGAAGATGAGGCACGTCCGACAAAGCATGAGACACACCTGAGACAAGGCATGCCTAATAAAAGACATGCCCAACTGAAGATGAGACACACCTGAGACAAGGCATGCCTAATAAAAGACATGTAATTCCTGAGATAAGGCCCAGCTAAGATGAGGCATGTCCAGCCAAGGTGAATGTGTTGCAAAGGTGATGATTGAAGGCAAGTTACATGTGACAAATGTGAAATGTGATATTTGAAGGAGAGATAGTTCAGCTCACGCCCAACCATCGCATCGTTTGGAAGAAATGCATCGTTTCATAGAGAATGAGTCATATATATATATATATATATATATATATATATATATATATATATATATATATATATATATATATATATATATATATATATATATATATATATATATATATATATATATATATATATATATATATAAGAAATGGATTCCAAGTTAGGCATCAACCTCACCATCACACATGACAAGAAAAATATATAGATCAAAGGATAAAGGGAGCCAAGTATCATGAAGGAGATCACTCTCTATCAAGTTGTGAAGAAGTTTGTTTTGTGAGCTATGGAATGAATATATCGTCGTAGGTTATGTTGGTACGCCATGGGATATTAAGGTTGCAGGCTAAAGGGTCAAGTCATTATTTGGTATGCTTGTGCATTGCAAGTCAAAAGATTGTAACTCAGTCTTGTTGCATTATTGTATTTGAAACATTGTGGCAGTGAGTTGGTTAAGAGCTTGGCCCCACCAAACAAAAATTTTGTTGAAGAATATTATTATTAAATTTATGTACTTGTAAATAAGTTTTGTAATAAAATGAATTTTTGGAGAATTCTTTGGGAGTTCCCCCTCCCATTATATTGTGTTGTTCTTGTATTGGTTTTATATTGCGAATTAAACACATGTACATAATAATAATTTAAGTTAACTAAAATTAAAGTTAAGTCAAGTAGCTATTCAAACTTGAGATTGATTGCATACTAATTATATAAGTATATAAGCTAGAGGTGTAGTTCAACTGTTAATAAACTCAAGTTGGTTTCACTGTTGAGAAGAAACCATGTATGTGCCACACACCTTAGGGGACTTGAGAAGCTTATCGCTCATAGGCACACACCGGGGGCATGACAGGTCGTATGAAAGCTATTATGGTGAAGCCAAGGTTCTTGAATGAATACTTCTATAAGAATGGTTCTCACTAGAGCTGATGACATGAAGCAATAAGGTCAAAGAATATATGCCATAGAAGAGAAATTAGAAGAATTAGAAAAAATCATATAAATAAATTTCTGACAAGATGAAGGGAGATGCCAATTCCATGAGTCGAATGTTTTTCTAGGGGGATGATGAGGTTGATTTGTTTCCAATGTTGATCAAAGACATGATGTGTATGAAATATTGGGTAACTTGGAGGAGTTTGTTGGAAGCCTCCCCACTATTGTGATGGATGAGTTGAAAGTTTTGAAGAAATTTATTTGGAAGAATGTATCCAACACTATGGTTCATGTGAAAGTAAAGGAAAGAGAATCATACAATGGTGTGAGGAATACAAATATATTGGGAAAAATTGTTTAGGATACTTAGGAGTACTTAGAACAACTGGGGGTGACATTAAAGGAGGAAAATTTAAGGACTTCAATGAAGGATGTGAAGATTGGGTGGAGAAGATGAGTAGAAAATATTTCTATGGGGCAAGTAACAAAAAAAATGACCACATGGGAGAAGATGAAGGAAGCTTTAATAACTCATTTTGGACCGCAATATGAGACTTATGGTGCTAGAGAGAAGGTGAATTTTATCAAGCAGAAAGGGATCTTGCAAGCATACATAAGAGAGTATTTAGGTTTGATGTTGGAGCTTCCAAATATGGATGAGAAGAATATGTTGTTAAATTTCGTGATTGGGTTGAAACCTTGGGCTCAAGCTAAGGTAAAGAGGCATAAGGTTTCATATCTCGAAGAAGTTATCATCGTTGCAGATAATCTTCTATATTACCGTGAAGGAAAGACAGAAGGGAAAGAGTGGGGCAAGAGGAAGAAAAAATAAAATAAAGGAAAAGAAAAATATTCATAGGATGGAACAAAGTTGGGTGGCTTTTCAGGTTGAGAATTTTATAGGGAAATGATTATAATTAATTATCTTAACTTGATAAATTCTTGTGATGTCATTTTAATTATTAGCTTTCTTCCTTATTGCTATGTGTGGGAATCATCAAACAACTACCAAAACAAGAATAAAAATGACACATAATATAAGATGCAAGGCAAGGCCAAAACCTCTCCTCTTGAGAGGAAAACCTGCAAGTATCTTCTCTTCCTTATTGATTTTTCAATTGAAGAATTCTATGACCTTAATATTGAGACCAATACCCTCCAAGATCAAGAAAAACCTCTTTAGATGATGTTTTAACCTTGATATAGTCAAACCAAGTCAAATATTTTCCAATAGCACTTATTCGACCTCCTGCTGCAACATTTTCAGCCTCCTACTGCAAATCTGAAATTTCGCCCTCCAGCCTGCAGTTGTTGCTGTCACATGTGGGGACTTCGATCTTCCTCTAGAGCCCTCCTCTGACCTTTTCTTTCCTTTATCTGACTTCTAGAGCTTGAGAGTGACCCTTGGTGACCTTCACTTGACCTCTTTTCCTTCTTTTCTCCAAGATTGAACTTGTAGATAGAAGCCCTAGATATGCTATAGAAATCCTAGTCCTATTTAGCACGTGTGAGATAAAATTAGCCCAAAAGAATTTCTTCTTTTTCCTCTTCCTTCTTTGTTTCCTTCTCCTTCCTCTTCCTTCGCTAGAATGAGTGATGAGTGAATTTCCTTCAAGTAGGATGAGTTATCTTCTATTTATAGGCATTTCAAGGGTGGACATGGCTCTTCCTTTTAGACCGAATTGCTAGTTTCCAGGCCAACTTGGTCTTGGATGGTATTCTGACACTTTTAAAGACAAAATTTATTTTTATATACAATTTATAATGTGACCGATGGGGTATTCAACTTAAGACAATGACTCTTTCAACTTCTTGACCTAGGAAAAACCTTAGAAGCAGACAATGGGTGTTTGAACTATAAAATAAAGGAACTTGAGCATGAAACCCATGCTCCAAAAATAATAATAATAATTTTATTTCATTTTATAATTTAAAATAATCAAAATACATTTCATACTTATGAATACCGAATCAAGTTACACATTTTTCAACACTCCTGCTTAACTGGGGAGGTATTCATAAGAGGTACATGGACATTCTCAACCTGAAGAGATCACATAAGAAGAGTCGGATTGGTAACCCATCTGTCTAGCATCATATCAACCAGAATTTTCATATATAAAGGCCTTGACTAACAACTCTATATATTCACAAGATCAAAGCACAATGTTGGTGATACTAATGATTTATAGACAACAACATCATTATCTGTCAAGGTACATACTCCACCTGGGTTTTCACTAAGTATGAATTTATTTGGACTATTCTTGTCTTGGATATCTAGTCCTCAAAGAATATTGGTCCATGACTACCCTTATCTTGGATTCTCTACCTCATCCTCAAAGAGTATCGGATGTCAGATGTTTACCCAATCCTCCATTTTGTATTCCCAAGTGAAGACAAGAATGATTATGTCTATCTCTCCCTCTCAACTAGGGAGGATATATCAACCAATGCAAGCTTGTCTCTCAAGTACACAAGCTTCTTGTTAGGAAGATATTTCGTCAATATGTTAGTTACGTTCTCATTGGTGGAGATATACTACAGCTGTAACACACCATTGTGTACCATCTCCCAAATATAGCGATACTTGTTTTTTATATGCTTTGTCTTTCCATGAAATATTGGGTCTTCATACAATCATATACAACTGGTTTTTTCACAATGTATCATTCTAGGGTCCATTGGTCCTTCGATTAGGTCGGACAACAACTTCCTTAACCAGACCACTTCTCTACTTACTTCATGTGCTGCAACATACTCACCCTCAACACTATTCAAAGAAATTTTTTCTTGCTTTCTACTCATCCATGAGATCATGGAGGATACCAAACTGAAACATCCTCCCGTAGTGCTTCTTCCATCCTGGTTGATGCCTCCCTAGTCGGAATTTTTATATCCAATCAGGTGGACATCATTCCTCCTATCATATTTCAAGTAGTAGTGGATAGCTCCTTGTAGATATCCCAATATATGTTATGTTGTTATCCAATGATCATGTTTTGGCTCCACTTTGAATTTACTGAGAATTTTTACTAAAAAAAATATGTCTAGTCAATTATCCACTAAGTACATCAATGAGCCAATTAGTTTTTTATACTTGAAAGGATCCACAGGGCTCAATTCAAAACTCCTTAGTATCTTCAAGTTTTGTATCGTCAAAGTGGTCACAGGCTTGCAATAAATCATGTCAAACCTCTTCAACATATTGATCACGTACTTGACCTAGATAAATTTCATCGAGTCCTTTCCAGACTTCTAGTTCCAAATAGTAATGCATCAGCCCTAGATCCTTCATGCCAAATTTTGCTGCAAGTTGCTTCTTAACTTCAACCTTCTACACCTGTCAAGAATATCATATACATATAGAATAATTATTACAGGTTCTCCATCTACAACCTTGATATAAAGGTTTGGATCAACAGAACTTTTTGTGAAGCCCATTCTTTGTAAGTATGCATCCATTCTACCATACCATGCCATTGGACCTTGCTTGATGCCATATAATTCTTTCTTCAATCTCAAACATATGCCTTCATGTCTTTAACTTAAAATCATAAGGTTTCCTCTATATGGACTCCCTCATCTATTGTGCCATTCAAAAATGCAGTCTTGACATCCATTTGGTGGATGTTCCATCCCATCGATGCTATCAGAGAGACAAATGAATGAAAAATTGTATATCTTGTTATCGGAGAAAATGTATCTTCGTAGCCAATGCCTTCTTGTTGAGAGAATCCCCTGGCCACAAATATTTCCTTATACTTATCTATAATTCCATCTGCCGCATGTTTTATCTTATAGATCCACTTGGAAGTTATCAAAAATTTGTCATCGGGCCTAGGTATGATCTTCCATACTCTATTCTTCATTATGGATTGATATTCTTCACTCATAGAATCCTTCCATTCCTGATTATTGACAACTTATTCAAAGGTGGATGGCTCTGCTTCTATTAGTTTTTACATATATGCAACATAACCAAAATATCTTTCAAGTTTCTTTCTTTCTCTAAATGATCCTTTCGCTACCTCATGAGCTTCTACATCAAGTAGTGTATATTTCAACCAGCTGGGTCTCTTTCTTGATTCTGGGAGGACCACATGTTGAATTGGTTCACTAGGACCCTCATCATTATGATGATATTCTTCTTCTTCGGTGTTAAATTCTTCTTCAAATACTGGAAGTTCTTTGTCATCAAAGTCCATGGAAAGTTCCTTATATTTCTTGAATGCAATATTCTTGTCAAATATGAAATCTAGACTTACTTATTTATGTTTTCCTTCCATTATTTAGATTCCGTAAGCCTTATAGGATTTTTTATATCCAACAAATTTTCCTCGCATACCTGATGGATCCATCTTCTTTCTTTTGTCCTTTGGTATATGAATATATACGAGACACCAAAATATATAGAGATGTTCTACAATAGGTTTCTTCCCAGTGAATACTTCTTCAGGAGTCCAGCTATCCAGGGACATATGTGGACTTCGATTTTGAATATATACTATTGTCTTCATGCCTTCTCCTTGTATAAATTTTGGTAGATCTTGATCATGTAACATCAATTTTACACTCTCTTCAATGGATCGAGTATTTCGTTCTGCAAATCCATTTTGTTCGGGATTATATAGTACTATCAACTCCATATTAATCCCATATTCCTTATAGAGGGCTATAATTTCCTTGGATGTATACCCTCCTCCATTATCAGATCTTAGTATCTTGATTCTTATTTATGTAAGGTTTTCCACTTCAGGTTTGAATTCTTGAAATTTTGTAAATACTTCATCCTTGGTTTTCATTAGGTAAGCCTGTGTCTTTATTGAATGATAATATATACATGTTACATAATATATATGACCTCCAAGTTATTTATGAGTCATATGACCACATACATTGCAGTGAATGAGATCCAAGTTTTCTTTTGACCGTGAAGCACTACTTCCAAATGGTCTCTTAGTATTCTTACCCAATGCACATCCCTTACATAATCCTTCATGATCTTCTTTAAATTTAGGTATTCAATCTACTATGGAACTTAGAGTTGGAAGAATTTTGAAATTAAGATGATGAAATCTTCTGTGCCAGAGTTCACAAGGGTTGATTTCAATGTGAACCAAATCTTGAGCTAGAGGAGATATCAACCTGTAAAGTATTCCTTCTCGAGTACCAATTACTCTAGAATTCTCTATGCTTGATTTTTTAATCCATACAAATACTTTTCCATAAATTAAAGCTACTCTATTACCCTTATCTTCTAGACTTTAAATGGAAATGAATTTCCTATGAAAATCTTGAACAAATAGGATGTTTTTGAGGTGAATGTTGCTTCCATTCTTTAGCTCTATAGAGGTTGATCCAATTCCTCCAACGAGATAGATTTTATTATCTCCAAGTTACACTAAGTAAGAATATTTTCCCTTTGATAATGTCTTCAATTGTTTTTGAGGACCATTCATGTGTCTAGATGCACCACTATCAGTTACCCAAATGCTCTGGCCTTGGAATGTTCCAATGAGTGTCGAGAAGAGTCCTTCATATTTTTCCTTGATTACTTCCTTCTTAATAGAGAATAGGATATTCCATGCTTCCTTGATGCATTTCTTGAAATGCCTAGCTACCTTTGAAAACTTCTTGATGAACTTCTTCAATTTAGTGGAGATATTCATAATTTCCTTAGTGAACCTTAGCTCTGATTCCATGTTGAGAATTCTACAGGGCAATGATTAAAATTAGTTCTCTTTACTTGATAATTTCTTGTGATGTCATTTTACTTATTAGCTTTGTCCCTTATTATTATTTTTGTGAATAATCAAATAAATACCAAAAGAAGAAGAACAATGACACATAATATAAGCTATAATACAGGGCCAAAACCTCTCCTCTTGAGAGGAAAACCCACAAATATCTTCTCTTCCTTATAGATTCTTCAATTGATGAATTTCGTGACCTTAAGACTAAAACCAATACACTCCAAGAAAAATACTAGCCTCTTTCGATGATGTGTTAACTTTGATCTAGTCAAACCCAGTCAAATATCTTCTAGTAGCACTTATTCAACCTCCTGTTGCATGATTTTTGGCCTCCTACTGTAGATCTGAAATTTCATCCTCCTTGTAGTTGTTGTTGTCACACATGGGAACTTCAATCTTATTATAGAGCCCTCCTCTAACCTTCGCTTGAATTTCTTTGACTTCTAGAGCTTGAGAGTGACCCTTGGTGACCTTCTCTTGACCTTTTTGCCTTCTTTTCTCCAAGATCAAACTTGTAGATAGAAGGCCTAGATCTGTCGAAAAACCCTAGTCCTCTTTAACACGTGTGAGAGAAAATTATCCCAAAGAAAGATCTTCTTCATCCTCTTCCTTATTTTTTTCCTTCTCCTTCCTCTTCCTTTGCTAGAATGAGTGGTGAGTGAATGTCCTTCAAGTAGGACGATTTCTCTTATATTTATAGGCTCTTCAAGGGTGGACGTGGCTCTTCCTTTTACGTTGACTTGCCAGTTGTCAGACTGACTTGGTCTTGGAGTGTATTGTGACACTTTTAAAGACAAAAATTATTTTTCTATAAAAGTTACAATGTGCTCGATGGGGTCTTCAACTTATGACAATGACTCTTTTGACTTCTTGACCTAGGAAAAACCCTAGAAGCACTCAATGGGTGCTTGACCTATAAAATAAAATACCTTGGGCATGAAACCCATCCTCCAATAATAATAACAATAATAATTTTATTTCATTTTATAATTTACAAAAATTAAAAATACATTTCATACTTATGAATACCAAACATAGTTAGACATTTTTCAACATTCCGAAAGGGAACAAACCTCCTATGTGTTGGTTGTGTAGTTAAGAGAACATGACCAAGAATTTTCCATTAAGGAATAAGGCATCAACTTTGCATCAAGCTAATAAGGAATAAAGAGAACAAGGTTCTCATGCATCAGTTGGAATTATGCAGGTTTTAGGAGCCTCAACGGTAAGAGCTACCTCGAAACATGATCTTGAAAGGAGGAAGCTAAATTTCATGAAGATCGATGTAGTTGGGAGTTTGTTGATGGCTATGTTGGATAGCAGAGTGTCTCACAACTTCATGATGAAATATGTGGCTAGGATATTGGGATTGAAGTATGCTCCAACCCATGCATCTTTTAAAGCATTGAATTTGAAAGGAATCAAAGTCCTTGGGATAGAGAAAGATGCTTTGGTGAAGATTGGAAGTTGGAAAGGAAAGGTTGACTTCAATATCATTAAGATGGATGACTATGAAGTTGTACTTGGCATAAATTTTATGATTGAGAAGGAGGTTGTGCCAATACCTCACTTTGGGAAAAAAATTATTCATACAAGAATGAGGCATCCAACGATTGTTCCTATTGTGGGAGCTATGGTGGGAGAATGCAGGATGACAACCATTCATGTGGAGGTAGGAAAATAGGAATATGAGGTTCATGAGAGATTAGATCGTGTAGATTCCATGCTCATGGAACACCCAAAGTTGATAACATCATTGTCATATGGTATTCTAAGTTTATCAGATAGGCCAGAGATGAAGGATGCGAGGACTTGCATGGAAGAAGGTGAGACTAATGAAGTTGAGAAGATTGATTCCAATACTTATACTAATGAAAGGTGTAGAGGAGATGAGGATCAACATGAAAATAAAGAGTGTGTCGATTTGGAGGAAGAAGGCGTTGATAGATGAATCAAGAGTTTGGAGAAAGGACCAGATTGAGAAGGGGATGATTATGGAGGGATTTTTGTGGACCAGGAAGAGATCATAAAGAAAATTATACCAATTTGTGATTATCTAGTTTTGATGAAGTTGATAAAAGAGGGTATGGGTAAGTGTTCCTATCCACCCTTGATGACGTATATTACAGAGAAGTATGGAGGGTTCATACCTAGTATGGTTTTATTCTTCTTGGAGACTCAGAGATAAGGCATTGTGCTATGGAAATGTAAGTTGTATGAATTCCCCACAAAACCATATTTTTGAAGCTCATAAAGGAGATGGTATCACTATCAGTTTCTTAAGATGGTGAGGCCCTTTGGAGCATGAGGTGTATTTGAAGAGTACTTCATGATAAGCATGACTAGTGGAAATATCATGTGACAAGGAATATGTGATGATGGTTGGACGTGTTCAAGTGTATGCATTCTTGTGGAATTTATGCTACATGATTAGTTGATTGTCTGAGTGGATCCAACACATGCCATTCCTACAACGTTGCAATTGATGCAGACACATGGGATGTATCTTAGAGGTGAGATTATTCCATATCAATGAAGAAATTTGATGCAAAGGTTGTTCATGTTGAAGGGAAAAATATTTGGGACTTGGTTAAGAAGCTTACCATGGGGTGTATTTTTTAGGACAACAACATTTTTTAAGGGGGGGAGGATGTCAAGACCTCAGACTTAGGTGCCTGATCACGCCCAAGTTAAGACATGTTAAGTTCGATCAAAATACTTGGTGATGAGCGAAGAGGACTGTTACACCATTTTTTGGTCATCTAACCTATTATCATTAGATGGACCCAAGTACACCATGTAAGACCAGTTTTACCCTAAGTAAAACTGCTTTCACTATGTTAAAACAGGAAACCCCAAAAGGAAATATTAAACAAACCCATATTTGTTTGATTTTCCTCATGGAATAATTAATTAAACCATAATTTAATTATTATTCCCAGTCATGTTTAACCCAAAATCAAAGAAATTAATTAGATAAACCTTATTTATCTTATTATTTTCTAGGAATAATTATTTAAACCTTATTTAGATAATATTTCTTGTTAAATATGACCAAATCACCCACAAATAATTAAATAAATAATTATTTATTTGATTATCTTCCAACCACTTCCTTAAAAAGATAAATAAATCATTTATTTATTTATTTATGACTAATCAAAGGACTTGACCCAAGTCAAATACCTTTTCCCTCCAACAAATATAATAAAATATTCCATAAAAGGTGGATCTAGATTTGGTTAACATTATTTTAATCATGCACCAAGATCTAGAATGACCCAATATTTTGTTATAAATAGGAGGGTTTTTCCCATCATTCTTCACCTTTTGTTTCCTATTAAATCACTCTGGATCTATACACTTGGTCACCATTTTCTGCCATTTTGCTCCCTTTGAGCTCTATTCTTTTGCATTGGGTTTTCTACACCTACAAGAGAGAGAAAGCTTAGATCTGAAGTGCTGAGGACTACAAAGAACCCATCCCATTGAGGAGAGATGGATACACCTTCTTGTTTTCCTCCCAGGTGCCCTGTAATATAAAAATTCTTTCAAAAAATTGTGTTCTTGTCTTGTCTGTTGGATGCATGGAGCAAACCCTTTATTTTACTGCTTAATGTCTTTCCATTTATAGATCTGGTTGTTGCGGCATTTTTATTACTAACCGCAGATCTGAAGATATTTGGCAGCCACTATTGTTGTTAGGGCTATTAGTTATGCGTAGCTAAAGTGGTCCTTTTTCGTACACTTCGACGAAGGATTCATACTAACAAATGGTGACTCCACACGGGTTTTAAATTACGACCGCTGTCGTTTTTCCTATTCCTGCATATCCAGCTACTTCAGACCCTAGGGTTTCTTTTCAGATTTTTGTTTTTCCTATTTTCATGTGGTTTTTTCCTCATAAAGCCCTCAAACATTAAAATTTCTAACTTCCGTGTGTTTCTGGCCCTATTGCGCAGGTGACCGACATCAGCCGCAGCTGAGACGACATTTTTTTTTCTGAAATCTGCCGCTGAGAGTCCCAAAAGTGCAGGTCGCACTTTTTGGCCCAAAAAGTGCGACCTCAAGCCTCAGGTCGTGGAAAACAGCCCAAAAAGTGCGACTGGAGCGAAAAACAGGTCAAAAACTGCGACCTGGACTTTTTTCTGGAATTTTTCTGAAATTTTTATGGGTTTTGTCTGAACCTCTGTCAGGGTTGTCTGACCTCCGTCTCTGCCCGTTTAGACCTATTCTTGCTCTGTTTTACTCAACTAAGTGGGAATCTAGCCCCCTAGGGCGTTAGTACCCTCCACTTTTTGTGGAAGAGCTTTAGCTGCTGTAAGTGTCTAATTTTTCAGAGTTTTCAGCCATTTCTTTTTCAGATCTGATACCTCCTTTTCAGATCGCTTTTAATCAGCTCTTCTTCCCTTCAAATCACCTCTTGTAGTTTTTTTTGGACCTCCCTTTAGGGCCTCCTCCTTGCCCCTTCTACTTTTTGCTGATTTCCTCCCTTTTTCCAGCCACCTTGCCTCTGCCTCTTGGCTGTGATCTGCACCTCTTTTCAGCAGTTTTCTCCTTTAGATCCCTGTCCCTTTCGACCTTAGATCTATTGGCCTCTTTTTAGTGTGTTTTGATTAGATTTTTTCCCTCTGTCAGAATAGTTTTGAGAGACCCACCTTCTTGGGTTAGATAGATGCACAAGTAGCTGTTATTTTTCTGTTATTTCAGTATTATATTTTTTTCTCTGTAGGTTTATTTTCAGCTACGCAGCACACTTTTTTCTTGCTCTCAAAACGGAAAGGGTTTAAAAATTAAAATTAACGCACGCCACACACTGACCCGAAGCGAAGAAGCGCCTGGTTAACACCGCCTGGCAAAGACTCTAAAATCAATTGTCACTGCACCTTTTCTGCCCTTGACCTTAATTGATTCTGTCCCTTTCTGCCCCTGTCGGTTTCCTTCTTCCTGTCATCATTGCACCCCCAAAGCGCTTATCCCGGAGACTTCTTGGCCTTCATCCTCAGTTTCTGGTCGATCGACCTGCTCCGCCCCGCCATCGTCGAGCCAGTCCACCTTCGAGTCCGCACTCCGACTCCTCTCCTGATTCATCGGGTCCTCCTTCTCCTCCTGGTTCTCCCCCTGTCACCTTCACTATGTCTGGTCCAGGGCCTAACGCTAGCGGTTCTCCCGGCCCTAATGCCGGCCATACTACTAGCAGAACCACCACAGGAACTACCTCGGCTTCACTCGTGCTCCCCTTCTTGGCCGGCCTCAGCATCCCCGATTTGGACCGGTTGATAAATGACCCTATACACCATGATGCTAGTTGGCCTGCTATGCCGACAAAGCTCCCTTCCGACATCCCAAAGTTTGAAGGCCATGCTGGAGAAGATCCTTCAAATCATGTTCGATCTTTCCACATGTGGTGTTCATCGACCTCCATTACCGATGACTCTATTCGTCTTCGATTGTTCCAACGCACGCTTACAGGCGAAGCTTCTAAGTGGTATGTTGATCAGCCCACTTCCTCCCATACCACCTTTGCAACTCTTGCCCAGGCTTTTTTATCTTACTTCCAGCTTCCCCTTCGTTATGACACTGGTATCGAGCTCTTGACTTCCTTCAAGCAAACCTCTTCGACCCGCCTTTCTACCCATGTCCAGGAATGGCGAAGAAGACGGAGCCTATGTCAATCTCCTACCTTCGAAGACCATGTCTACATGGACTGGTTCCTTAGATCTCTCTTGTCCCCTATCGGGAAAGATGTCGCATCACATTTTCCTCAAACCGAAGAAGATGCCCTCCAAATGGCATTAAAATATGACCTGATCTATGCTCAGACAGGTTATGATCATACTGTCCTACCTGATCTCCCCAAACCTGGTGATGCCTGTACACCGGGGGCACCTCATACCGCCGACAGCATCGTTGGATCTATCTCTCATCCATCTGCTCAACCTCTCATGAGCTATGGTTTTCCCGGGGGAGGGGGCACCACTTCTCGCACTTCTCCCCCTCCCGGTAGTACGCATCCAGGATACGGCATGCCTCATCCTTTTGCCCAACCTCCTGCTTACCTCAATGTTGCCCAACCTAACCATTACCCTTAACCGCAGCCTGGTGCGCCAGCTCCTCCAGCATATGCGCTTTCGCCTCCCTTTCCCCCTCAACCCTTGCAACAACAGTCACCGTCCCCTCAAGAGCAGGTGGATGCCCAGCAGGGAATCATGGCTACCCAACCACCTGACGGACAGGTGGCCCCTCAACCTTCCCCTTCTGGTTCCTCCAATTACCAGATCCTCATGATGAACTCTGATCCGTCCCCATCCGTCGATCTTCACCTTCAAACTCGGTCTCGCCAGTACCCCAAGCCTCCCGCTTAGTCTGCCCCCAAACCTCCTTCTTCAGGTTCTACAGAGCCTCTTTCGACATCCAATGACCCCTTACATATCCCTCAACCCAGAGTTGAGGTTCATACCAAGATTCCTAAGGGACCATTACGTCGAAACGCTGCTTCCGGTCGAGCTGCCCATTCATATAGCATAGTAGATGATTTGGCGCAATCTCCTGCTGCCATTTCCACACTGGAACTCCTCCAGTCATGCCCTTTCCAAAAGAAGGCTCTACTATCTGCCGTGGGCACTGTAGATCCTGCTGATGACCAAATGATTGTTTTCGATGCCACTCAATCAGACCATCCTCCTCTTCCTCCTTCCGTCGCCTTCCAAATCCCCGTCAAGATCCGGAACGCCAACGTGTCCCGGTGTATAATTGATGAGGGGGCATCCACCTGCGTGATGTCCGCTTCGGTTTGGAAGCAACTCGGATCCCCCGAGCTGGCCCCTTTCACGATCACCCTTCGAGAGTGGGACGGTCATGCCTCCCAGCCCATTGGCCTGTTTCGAAATTTTCCTATCACCCTCACCGGTAAGACTGTTTGCATTGACGTCGAAGTCATCGACGCCCCGCTAGACTACAACATTCTATTGGGGCGAAGCTACACCTATGCTATGTCTGCTGTCCCATCCGCGGTTTTCCGTAAGATGTCTTTCCCCCATAATGGAAATATAGTCACCATTGACCAGTTGACATATCATGAGCCAAAATCTCAGACCTCACCTGAGACAACCATCTCTTCTGTCGCCAACAAGCAAACCGTCGACTCCTTGACCAGTGTCTCCCCCGGCGTTTACAAGGATTCCTCCCTGCTTGGAACTTTTCCTAGTCTCCCCCCTCCTCCTATCTCTGACCCCAGCTCATCGAATGTTTGCATGATGCAATCGTCTCGAGCTGCTCTCAAGCAACCTGCTTCGGCTAGTCAGCAACCTTGCCCTCCGCAACCTGCTCCTAGCCCTTCACCTGCAGTTGGTAGTCATGAGCCCCTTTATCCCCCTGGCACGGTTCCTCCAGGCCTTAGCCATTTAGGAGCCGTCCCACCTGGCCATTACCCCTCTGGTCAGATACCATTCCTAGCTCCCCCACCAGGAGTGTACACGGTACCAGTCATGGCCACCCTCTCTCTTCCTAACTTGTCCCTTGGGATTCCCGTTTGGTACCTTGATCCTCCAGCCCCCACCTTGCCTGGTCAGCCCAAACCTCATATCGCTTTGACCCCGGTTCAACCGGTCCCCATGAATTCTCCCACTGCATCAGTGCCTCAGTCACCTCAACAGGAACCACCTCCTATTGCGACCACTTCGGGTAAGAAGGGCAAAGCTCGCAAGGGGTCATCAAAGGACAAGGCTGCCCCGAAAAACCCTGCTCCTCCTCAGCCTCCAAAGCATACCATCCAGCGTGCTTTGTGTGATGTTGTCGGTCACGCCACCCATACCTTTCCTGAATTGCTTCATCTCAAGCCCATGGTTAATGTCACGTTCCCTGAGTCCGCGGTCCCCGAAGCCTCTGTTCCTTCCGCGACCGCGGCCAAGAACCACAAAACTATTCACACCAACCACCCCTGTGCTTTGTGTGATCTCCATGGCCATTACACCCATCTTTGTCCCCGCCTCGAGGACTTCCGCACCTCTATCACCGCGGTCCACCAATTCGAGGCCAAGCGCAATGAGTCCACCTCTCCCCTATTTGCGCATTCTGCTTCAGCAGAACTACCAGATATGACTACTCCCATTGACATTCCCCCTCCTGATGTCGAGATGACGGAGCCTTCGTCCAACATTTTTTACCTATCATCATCCATGAGACCCTCGGGGAACATTCCATCTGAATCCTCCCCTATTGTTTCGCTTGAACTTCCTTCAGCGATCATCTTGGGCTCAACATCGGTAGATCCTTTATCTACTTACTCTTCGGTCACCCCTTGTGACGATGCGCATGTGAACCTCTCTTCTCATGATGATGATTATGGTCACTTCACCACGTCAGGTGGTCTTCCTTCCACCAGTCACCCCATCTTCTATCGCGATGACGACATTATGGAAAAAATCCCCACCCCTGACGTTATCTATTCCCCCTTACATCGAACCCATGCGTTCACACCACATCCACCTTGTGGCCATTACATTGAAACCCATTGTTTGGGTAAGGGGGCACCCACATTTGAGAGACCAAGAGAAGCAATTCTCCACCACTCTCCTAGTGGATCTGGTTGTGTTGACTTTAGTCCCAGTATTCTTCCACATTTCGAGGAACCTCTAGAGTCCCATATCACTTCAGATCACTCTAGGGATGATACCCCTTATCGTTCCCTCATCTTACATCAGCAACCCAGTCTCTTAGACATTATTGTTGACCCACCTATAGCTTTTCTACGAGAGCATCAGTTCATTATCTCCAAATACTCTTTTTGGGATAGTGACACCAGGTATGCCAACTCGGAAACTTAAAGTCCATTCGATCCCTATATGCAGTACCAAAAGAGATTGGTAATCCTCCATTTCCTTTCTCACACTGCATAACCATAACGCGAACAAATGGCACACCACATCATTTAAATGTGTTTAGATCCCCCTTTTTTCTAAATACATTTTGGCATGACCACACCATGCTCGGGGGCACCTATGCCCCTCAACCATAACCCTCCTCACCTCGTTGTTGGAGAGGAGGCAGTCTTACCAATCGAGTGTGACATCCCTTCCCTTCATCTAGCTGTTGAACTTCTCCCTGACACCCAACCTCTAGAACAACAACTTATCATGCCTGAGCGTGCCTCTGAAGACTGCTGTGTTGCATTGCAAACCATGGAAGCGGCCAAGAAACGCACCAAAGCTCAATATGACCGAAAAGTCCAGCCCCAAAGGCGACCTTGTTCTAGTCTGTGACCAAGCCCATGATGTCCTTGGTCACGGGAAGTTCGACTCATTATGGCTAGGCCCTTACGTCATCAGTAAGGGTCTGGGTAAGGGGGCATACCTTTTAGAGGACTTCGAAGGCAATCCTCTTCCTAATCCTCGCAATGCACTCTATCTTACGAAATATTACTCTTAGCATTTCCCTTTTGAGATGCGTGTTTTAGGTTCTTTTAGATATCCAACATATTTTTTGTACTTTCATCCTTCGCCAGGAGCTATTTTGTCCAAGAAGGATCACTTCACCTCTCCTTCAAATCGAACTTCCTCACTTACAACACTTGTACTTAGGGCACCATTTTGCCTCCTTACTTGTCTTTGTTCGTGTCGATTTTCCTCATGAGTTACCATCTTGTACTCATTTTTTCATGGTCCCCCATTGCGCCTTTACTGTGTGGTAGCACCATCAAGTCACCCTTGTTTAGAGCATCCAAGTTGAGTCATCATCGCCTTCATGGAGTCTCTCCTGGGTCCCTTTGTACCCCACTCTAGCCCTCCATCCTTCATTGCTTGGTCTCTCTCTTGTGTCGCACATTATGACCTTCAGTCCCACTGTCCCCTGTCCCATATGATATTGTGTCAGTCGCTGCCATGTCATTCATGCCCTTTATGCTCTAACAAGGGAAGTCGTCCATTCGCTACTCAGTCCTTTCTATTTCACTCTCATCATTAGTGTCAGTCTGTCCGTCGCTCTACTGTTTTCTCTCGTGCCTTAGTTGGGGATATCTCACTCCCTCAACTATGGCGAACCTCCTTCTGTCGACATCGGCACTTTCATTCCAGAAGCCAGGTCTAGAGGGCGGTGTACCTTGGTTCCAGCTTCCACTCTTGTTCGGTGCCTCGGATCAGGCAAAGGGATCTCTCATTCCCTTTGACTTGATTGTTTCTCCAGCTCCTTTCAGCATGATCGAGAT
Source organism: Pinus albicaulis (assembly GCA_034641835.2). Lineage (NCBI taxonomy): Eukaryota > Viridiplantae > Streptophyta > Pinopsida > Pinales > Pinaceae > Pinus > Pinus albicaulis. The sequence continues at coordinate 1,566,201,237 of CM076575.1, read as the reverse complement.
TCGTATACTTGATGGTCCAGTGATCCAGCAGCAGCTCTTGATGATTCCCGGGTGTGTGTGATATGTCTCAACCCTCATGAGGGGGTGGCCCTGCAGGTAGCCCCCCACATGCCCGGATGACCTCCTCCTTGCAGCCTTCGATGCAGCTCCAGATATTTGATGATGTTGGCCTTAGCCACTTGCAGCGCCTCTTTGATTTGCATGTATCAGTCAGATTTTGTGAGCCCTTCCCCATTTACGGGGGGCATTTGGGTTGTATTTGTATCTCATGTACTCAGATATTATTGTACAAGTCCTGGCTGTTATCCCAGGCACAACATGTATATGGGATTCCTCATTGTATTTTTATCTGGCTCATGATTATGCCAGTTGTACTTTATGGTTCGGTCCCTTGTTTACTGGACACACTATTCTTTTGTACTTTGTCTCAGCGGGCATAGGTATGCCTCCCCCGCCGCCTTCAGCACAGGTACCCTCTCATAAAAAGAGACTTTTTGCACCTGCGAGTCTCGTCTCCTCAGGGTCTAGTCCTTCGGCACACTATCTACCTCACACTTCTCTCTCTGACCTCCCCTTTTGTCGTCTGGTGATTGTATTCTTACAACGTACTTCGGTCATACGATTTGCTCCTGACACTCGCACGCTGGGGGGCAATCTGTTACACCATTTTTTGGTCATCTAACCTTTTATCATTAGATGGACCCAAGTACACCATGTAAGACCAGTTTTACCCCAAGTAAAGCTGCTTTCACTATGTTAATTAGGAAACCCCAAAAGGAATAATTAAACGAACCTATATTTGTTTGATTTTCCTCATGGAATAATTAATTAAACCATAATTTAATTATTATTCCAGTCATGTTTAACTTGAAAATCAAAGAAATTAATTAGATAAACCTTATTTATCTTATTATTTTCTAGGAATAGTATTTAAACCTTATTTAGATAATATTCCTTGTTAAATATGACTAAATCACCCATGAATAATTAAATAAATGCTATTTGTGATTATCTTGACCACTTCCTTAAAAAGATAAATAAATCATTTATTTATTTATTTTTGACCAATCAAAGGACTTGACCCAAGTCAAATACCTTTTCCCTCCAACAAATATAATAAAATATTCCATAAAAGGTGGATCTAGATTTGGTTAACATTATTTTAAATGCATGCACCAAGATCTAGAATGACCCAATATTTTGTTATAAATAGGAGGGTTTTCCCCATCATTCTTCACCTTTTGTTGCCTACTATATCACTCTGGATCTATACACTCGGTCTCATTTCTATCACTTGCTTCCATTGAGCTCTATTTTCTGCATTGGGTTTTCTACACCTACAAAAGAGAGAAAGCTTAGATCTGAAGTGCTGAGGACTACAAAGAACCCATCCCATTGAGGAGATCTGGATACACCTTCTTGTTTTCCTCCCGGTTGCCTATATCAATATAAAAATTCTTTTCAAAAAATTGTGTTCTTATCTTGTCTTGTTGGATGCATGGAGCAAACCCTTTATATTGCCTTAATGTCTTTCCATTTTATAGATACGGTTGTTGCGGCATTTTTATTACTAACATGAATCCCCAGAACATATTTGGCGACCACCCCAAGTTAGGGCTATTAGTTATGCGTAGCTAAAGTGGTCCTTTTTCGTACACTTCGATGAAGGATTCATACTAACAAGGACCACAAACAAATTTTAACGATGAGGAGCGTAGTGAATTAGAATGAAGATGAGGTGTGCCAGAGACAAGGTTCACCTAGCTGAAGTAGGGGCACACCCGAGATAACGTGCACCCAACCAAAGATGCAGCTCGACTGAGATGAGGCACACATGAGACAAGGTGTGCCCAACCCAGGTGAACAAGTTGTGAAGGTGATGATTGAAGGAAATTTATATGTGAAAAAGAGAAATATGAGATTTGGGGTTTCAACATGTGGTTGACTCAAGGAGATATAGGTCGGGTTATGCCCAATTTTCATGTCTTTTTGAAGAGACACAACATTTTGTAAAGAACAAGTCGTATATATAGAAGAGAGGAACGATGAGCTAGGCATCAACCTCACCATAAAAAATGATCCATATTGAATCATTATATTTTCTGTCATCCATCTCGATGCACTTGGAGTGGAAAAATTGGAGAAATCATCTTAAAAGATTGTTTTTACCAGCGAGACCCAGTTTGGAAAAACGGGGTCTGAAACCTTCTGGGAGAATTTTGAGGCATCAAATGATGTTTTTTGGTGGTAAAAAATTGTCACTTTATAATTGCACCAGTTCATGTTATTCTAAACACAGATATCTTTTCAATGGTGCAAGAAGCACGTCAATCAGAGTCTGTATGAAAAAGTTATGCCACTTAGAAGTTGACTTTCTTGTTTTCACACCTATAGTTCAAGGGGATGTTGCGTTAGCCTCCATTATTCATGGAAAATGGGATAACCATGATTATGATGTAAAATATTCTATAAGATTCTATATTTTAGCTTTGTTTAAGAGTTGATGTAGTCAAAATTAACCACTAGTAGGCTATCGAGTTGTGTTATAACCGGGCCACTAAGAGGAAGAGGCATTCCATTTTTTTGAGAGAATTTTGTTACTTAGCTAAGAAAATATAGCCAAGAGAGATATAAGGTAGAGCATAAAGATAATATGTGTGGACTGTAGCAGCCCACGGGCCACAGGCATTACTTCTTTGTACCTATAGCCATATTTCAAGACAAAGAAAGAGAGCAAAGCGGCCTCACCTTCCAGTTGGGTTTTCTCCCGAAAGGGTTTTCCATATAGCATATCTTGTGTATTATGTGTGTGTGAAATTATTTTATCATTCTACAATTTTATGCATAATTTTCATTCGCGTGCATGCATTAATTACAGTTAAATCTACAAATCTAGAATTTTAATAAAATTGTAATAGTGTAAAATTTCAGTATTTTAACATATTATTATCAGATCTATTGTGATGAAATGTCGAGTGGAATATCCATGACATTTTATGGATCATTTTGTATCAAAGAAATTTTCTTTGGGTATTTTTTGGAGATTGCATGGATCTAAATCAACGGGGCTGAAAATTGTAAAACCCTAATCATGGGCGACGAATATGTAAATGAACCTTGTGATCCTATAGAGGTGAGGTTTACGCGGCTGGAACAAAAAGTCACATATGTCAAGCACAATGTAAGCCTCCTCATGGCAGACTTGAATAGTAAGTTGGGGATGTTTGGATAATATGGGGGTTCAAATGTAGAGGAAAAATTAGAGCGAGAATCAGATGATCAGGGAGAAACAAAGAACCAGTAGAAGAAAGAACCTGAAAAAGATCAACCTAGTTCGAGTGTCATGAACCAATCACAGTCCATGTTTATAATGGAAAAAAAGGTTGATATCAAGCCATAATAATACGATATCGACACTATGAATTTTAACCACTAGTTGCAACAAATATAAATGTATTTCAGTGTCCACCACATCGAGGAAGGGAAAAATATTTCACTTGTGCGACTAAAATTAGAGGGCCATGCACTAACTTGGTGGGAGAACCACACAGAAACCCTAAGGTTTGAGGGAGAACCTCTAGTGACTAAGTGGGAGGATTCCAAAACCCTCATTAAGTCACAATTTTATCCCATTGGATACATGGAGGTCCAATGGATCTGGTGGCATTACTTCAGGAAAACTTTGGGCCAAAGCATGCATGAGTACACCACAGAATCCAGCAGGATGGCTATAATGTTGGATATCTCTCCAAAGAACCTAAATTTACTCCTCGAGTATTTTGGGGGTGTGCACCACCATCTACATGAGCAAGTGATGTTTTTCAAGCCCAAACTAGTGGACGAGGCTTGTGTATAGGAACAATACCTGGAGAACATAGGCCTGAAGGGAGCGCAATAAAGTCGATCGAAGCAAAAGGAGAAACTAGATGCTTATAAGGAGGGGAAGAAGAAGCAAAAAGGGATAAAATATAAGAATACAACATCCACAACACACTAGTGCAAAGATCCTAGTAACCACCATAACCACTGCAACATTGATGGCCATATAGACGAGAAGTGTTGGAAGTTGCATCGAGAGCTAAACCCTAAGAACAAGAAGAAAGATAATAAGAAGAATAATCGCATGGGAACTAATTTGAGAAAGCAAGTTGAAAGCATATCAGACATGGATGAGAATATAGTTCGTACATCAGTACAGAAGGAGGTGAATTTGAGTAGCCTTCAATAATAGGAAGAGAAAGAAATTACCAAACTCTCCCATATAAATATACATGTCAAGAAGACAAATATTGATCCTTTGTTTGACTCAGGATCACAGGTGAATCTCATTGCAACAAAGTTGTTCAAGAATTTGGGGCTGGAATTTCATGATCATCTGCACCCATATCCACTGGGATGGGTTAATAAGTATGCAGAGCCGAAGGTAACTGAACAATGAAAAATTAGATTTTATATCAGTGTTGGTTTTATTGTTGAAGTTGATCTAGATGTGGTTCCCCTTGATGTATGTGGATTCATGTTTAGGAGGCCATACATGTACATGTGTGATGTAATATTCATGAGGAGAGCCAATCAGTACCATCTCATCAAGGTTGGAAAATCGTTCATTATAAATGTGAATAAACACAAGTTGAAAATTTCACTGGTAAGTGCCAACCAAGCCAAGAAATTGATCAATTCCAACAAGAAGTATGTTTTATTTTTTTTAAGAGAAAAACAATTTGTAGAGGAGTCAATAATGGGCAAGGGATACCTGGAGGGTTTTACAATGAAACATAAACAAAAATTAGAGGAGTTGTTACATGCATACAAGGATGTGTTCTGAGAGCCTTAAGGGTTACACCTAAGAGAGAAGTGGAGAACAAGCTCTAGCTATTTCCAGACTCCCCATTGCTGAATATTGGGTTGTACAAGCAGTATGTTATAGAAGAAAGTGAGGTAAAGAAACATTTGTAGCAACTACTGGAACATGTGTCATTTGACCAAGTACATCACCATGTGGGTCACCCATCATAACTGTTGAAAATAGGGATGGGACTTGGCAGATGTGTATAGATTATAGGGCATTGAACAAAATCATGTTGAAGAACAGATACCCCTTGCTCAGGATAAATGATTTATTGGATCAATTGCAACAAGAAAAATACTTCACCAAACTGAAATTGAATTCTGGATATCACTACGTTCGAGTCAAAGAAGAAGATACCTAGAAGACTTCCTTAAAAAACAGGCAAGGTTCAAGTATGAGTTGTTAGTCATGCCATTTGGCCTATGTAATGCACCAACTATGTTTATGATATTAATGAATGATATAATGCCCCCCTTTATAGATTCATTTGTTATTGTCTATATGGATGATATGCTGGTATATATTACTACCTGGGAGGAGCATATGTGAAATTTGATGCAGGTGCTGGAAACATTGAAGAAGCACCAACTGTTAGAAAATCTCAAGAACTGAGAGTTTGCACAACAATATTTGGTGTATCTGGGGCATGTGATCAGTGGAGGAGAGTTGAAGATAGATCCTTCAAAGATATAGTCCATCATTAAATGCCTGGTGCCTACCAATGTTTCTGAGGTCAAGAGTCTCATTTGGGAAGCATAGTACCTGAGGAAATTCATAGCCTCATTTTCAGCGGTAGAAACACTGCACTATGCCATAACAACAAGTGGCAAGAGTTTCCAGTGGGGAAAAGGTTAGAAAAGGGCTTTCAAGGAGTTAAATAATAATATCAGTCAGGCATCAGTTTTGGAATTACCAAACTTGCAATGGCCTTTCGAGGTAGAGACAAATGTGAGTGGGTATGCTATGGGAGTTGTCTTGATGTAGGGAGGAAGGCATGTATGCTACCATTCTAAAGTATTTCATAGGGAAATCCTTAACTACCCTACCTATGAAAAGGAGCTTTATTCCATGGTGAAAGATGTGAAGAAGTGGAAGCACTATATGATGGGAAAGGAGACAACAATCCACATAGATCACTAGCCATTACAGTACTTGCAAGCCCAGAGTAAGCTAGAACAGACCAGGCATTACAAGTGGATTGGGTTTTTACAGCAGTTTAATTTGGTGATCAATTATAAGAAGGGAATCACAAACAAGTTGTTTGACATGCTTTCAAGGCCACCCACATCAAATATTACAGCTTTGGGGATGCTTATGCACATGGATCCATTCACCCATGATGTATTCAGAGAGGCATATTCTGAGGATGAGGACTTCAAGGAGGTGTATCAGTGGTTGCATATTCAAAGTCATGTATATGATGGCGAAAAAAATATTGACTACCTCTCTAGGATGAGTTACTATAAAGGCTGGATAATATATGTGTTCCTAAAGGTGAGTGATTGAAGCTGATTAGAGAGGCTCACACCTCCAAGGTTGCAGGGAACTTTGGTGTAGGAAAGACCATGTCTAACTTGTAGAGGTATGTTTATTGGGCCAAGATGCAAAAGCAGGTAGCTAGGTTCAAAGGAGGATGCATGCTTTGTTATACCAATAAGCATAGCAACAGGGAATAGGGTCTATATCATCCCTTACATGTACCTACTCATCCTGGAGAAATCATTTCCATGGACTTTGTGGGAGGTTTACCAACAACCAGGAAGGGACATAACTACCTATTCGTGGTAGTTGATAGGTTCAACAATATGTGTGTTCAGATGCCCTGTAAAAAGACCATCCACTACAAAGAAAAGACCCTCTAGCGGAGGTTATAAAGGAGGTTTTTAGTGTTATAAAATTGGCCAAAATTATCAAAAAAACATATGCTACCACATCCGTTTCTGGCAATGAAGGTTTTGGCGGAGCTTTTAACGGAAATTCAACACAACTAAAAAAAAATGGGTGGCCAGAGGTTATTACGGATGTTTTTTCATCAATGCTCTTATCATGTTTTAACGCACCGATGTGTATAGGTAGACAGTGCACCGGGGCAGTCGAAGGAGAATACACCGGGCTGTTAAGGAAAACAACAGCACCGGGCCTAGTGTTGGTGATACAACGCACGGGGCCATTCTAATTGGTCTTGGGATTTGAGCGGTGCCCATATGTCGTATAAGCGCACCGATGCATGTATCTTTATGAGGCACCGGTGCTCCGTATCACAGAAAGAAACCGAGATTTATAATTGGTATCGGTATTCGTGCAGTGCACATGGAATCTACAAATGCACCGATGCTTATAGATACATAAATGCCCCGGTGCGCAGTATCACACAAACGCACCGATATTTATAACTGGAATCGGTATTAGTATGGTGCCCATAGAATCATAAACGCACCGGTGCGTATAGACACATAAACACATCGGTTTTAATTTTGTTTTTTTAGAAACATCCACCTCTGACAGTCCAATTATTGTGATTGTTTTAAATTCATTATTCATCAAAAGTTGACACATCTTATAACAATATTCATATTAATTACTTTTTTATTAATGCATTTGAATGTGCTGTTTGGATTAATTTGTTATATCATATCAGAATTATTGTGGTTTTTTTTAATTCATTATTCATCAAAAGTTGACACATATATATAATATTATAACAATATTCATATGAATTAAATTTTTATTAGTGCATTTGAAAACGACAATGGAGAACGCAATAGAATAAATTAAAACATATTTTATGATTATATATATATATGAATAAGATAGTCTTTATCATACAAAATGGGACAATTATTCGCATCCCTTTGTCTTTCAATTGGGACACTATGTCCATTGCATTAAACAAAATATCTGATTTCACAGACATATTTCAAAAGATAAAACGCCTTGCTTTGATATCCAAATTACATAGTGATCATCATTCTTCGCTTGAACTGTTGTCACTACTAGAGCTACTTCCATGACTTGGATTATTTTCAGGAATGTTGTGTTCACGGCGTTGATTGTTTTCTTCTTCTTCACTTTCCATCTACAAACATAAAAATAAATTGAAATGAGTGTATATACATTGGTGAGAATAATGAAAATTCCAATATTAAATAATATACATCAATGTAAATCAAAAAGAAAAATGATGTACCATAGCAACAATTGACTCATAAACTATACACATTCTTTCAAAACCATGTACCATGCCATCTTTCAAAATTTCATCTATTGGTGCAGTTCCATACTTTGTTTCCTGCAAGTTTTATACCCCATAACAAATCATAGATTTAATATAAAAGATGTTTTTGTTCTATTAATTATAGAAGGAGCTAATTAAAACAAGATCGATAGATGCTTACAAATTCCACAATTAAATTCTGATATGCCAACATATACTCACAACCCATATTTAACCCAATTTTAATCAATTCGTCTGATGGTTCTTCTTTGTATGTTAGCACCTGTTTGAAGACATTCAATGATGATTTTTGTAAAACAACTTAAAAAATACAAAAATGAAATCTATTTAAGTTGTTATAAGGAAGTAACAATTACTCACAAACTTAGAGATCAACAATTTTCTTCTTTGTCGTCCTGTTTTATGTGTTTAATGGGTTCCATTTTCTTTTCTTTTCTGCAAGAAAATTCTTGAAAATTAATATTTAATGCTAAATTGTTTATTTATTGTACCTAATAATCGAAAAAATCAATGATTACATATTACATTTGAACCACATTGTTGTATTCATTTCACTATATCCCTAAAACTTTTGTAAAAGTTTTTTCCCCTTTCGTTAACTTCTAGCACCACTCCAGATGAGCCAAGGAGCAATTCATTTTCATTTGCATGTTCTATTTTTTTTCTTTCTTAGAACAACATTCCTTTTCTGAGTTGTTGGTCCCTATAGAACATTAAACAGATGTGAATTAGTAGACTGTTTGACACATGTTATCTAATAATTTTAAGTATATTATTAATGATAACTAAAAAAAGAAACTCATATTGGATCAATAGTATTGTTTCATTCACCTGATTCATCTTTTTGCAATTTTTCCATTAAACTTTTACACCCTTCTGGTTGTAGATTAGAAATAATCATATCGAGCTTCGTCATTTTGTGGCTCTGCATGATACATAGTAAACAATACATATTATTTAAAGTTACATATAGTTCAAAAATAATATTTTTTATAAAGAACTTACCTTTTTTGCTTTTCTTGATGTGTTAACAGTATTTTTGTTACTTGAAATTTTGTCAGTCATTTCTTTATCAATCTGAAACCTATAGCATATCATTCATTAATATATTTATAAATAAATTCTCAACTTTTCAGGTTGAAAATAAATTTCGAGACACCGGTGTGCCTTTCATTAAATCCGCATTGTCGCCAGTGCATGGATATATTAACAACGCACCGCAAAACAATATAATACACCAAACTGTGCATTTGGTATAATTATAAACGCACCACAAAAATAATGTAATATACCTAACGGTGCATGGGGTATTATAAACGCACTGCAAAAATGGTGTAATACACTGTATGGTGCTTTCCTAGTTAAAGAAAGCACCAGTGCACTATTTCATATTTGGCGCACGGTTTTAAAAAAATGTTTTCAATTTTTTACGACAGAACTTGGGGGACGTGCTGTAATAATACAAAGCACCGGTGCGGTGGTGTACGCAGGGCGCACCGACAAAGAAAAATCCATTTTTCAAAAATTCACGCAATGGCCAAATGGATTGGGATCCAACTATGCAAGTTGTCCCGTGGGTTGGACGTCAATCTAAAATGAAAAACCCTAATTCTGAAAACACAGAAATAGGGAGAAGAAAGGGTAAAAAAAAAATGAAGGGTTCAGGGTAAAAATGGATAAAATTGCAGGAAAAAATAAAAAACTACAGAAAAAAGTAAAAAAAAGAATTAAATTTAATCACGAAATGGTTTGAAATTCTATGATAAAGGGCTTGAATCACCAGATTTTTGGTTTCTGATTGTCTGAATACTTCTATTCGAACGTATTTCACCATCCACAGTGCCCTCATGCTCTCTTGCTCCGGGTCTGTCTCCTGCAAAAATCCGATTGAATTTTTTTAGCAAAAATACTAAAATAATGAAAAGTGTTTAGTATTTAAAGAATTATTTTATCAAATTAGATTTTCGAAAATATTTTGCCGCCCATTTTTCAAATTGCTTCTTTTTTTTAACTTAAACAAAATAGAGTTGCATTTTTTGTATTTGCGCTTATTCGTTTCCGGTGCGCAGAAATGTGACACACCGGTACGTTGTATTAATACGATGCACTGGGGCCTGTTAGGATGATAAGTGCACCAGACTTTTTAAAGTTTTTTTTTTTATGTAAGATCATAATAAAATAATGACAATTATAAAGTACATGAATTTATTTTCATTATTTTCTAAACTTTATATATGTAAGATCATAATAAAATAATGATAATTATAAAGTACATGAATTTATTTTCATTATTTTCTAAACTTTATTTTACAAAAAATTAATTATTATTCAGAATTTGTTATTTTAAATTATTAGCAAATTTACAAATTTAAATATTTTAATAAAATCATTTCACGTAATACAATTAAAATTTTCACATTAATGAAATTAAAATTTTACAATTAATATTTTACACATGCAATTACATTAATTAAAGTACAATTACAATTACAATTTTACATTAATTTCATATACATGGATACGATTAGAATTACAATTACAATTTTAATTTTACATACAATTTAATCATAATTTACAAATATTTTGAACAATTCAATTAAATTATAGATTTTAAATACAATTACAATTTTACATTTTTTCATATATACAATTACAATCATTTCAGAATAAATTAAATATTACAATTACGAATAAAAATTTACATTAATAAATATTTTACATACAATTACACTTAAAATTACAATTAGTACAAATACAAATACAATTTTACAATTTTACATAGAGTTAAAATTTAAATTACAATTACATTCACGACATAATATTTAGTAAATATCATGGTCATTTAATAATATTAAATTAATTAATAAACATAATCACGATCATGATAACCATCGTACAAACATCATATTCGACTAATAAACACATTCAATTAACATCAAATTAACATTATATATTAACATCACCACAACACAAACATCAAATATACATCTCAATATAATGTCAAATAACTCATGCACCTATCACATATACACATCTATCTGCAAGCTAAACATTAAATGAACATGTATAACATGACTAACAATATACGCCACATCATGATGATCATCAACATGAAAATTAAGTACAACTGCAACATGAACATAAAATAAATGGACCATATATAAATAATGTTAAAAATATACAACTGTAATATAAATGTCATGGATCAGGCACTGGTGGTAGTATAACAACATCAATAACACTAGTACAAGTGGATGCGGCACAGCATTAAGTTAGATTGACCTCGGCAGTCGATAGTCAACAACACTCAACGGTCACTTGGTCACTATTTTCAACATTTTCAATGGATGCATCCGCTGGTGTTAGTACAACATGATCAATATGAGGCACAGTGGTAGTGGAGGCGGCCTGCTCAGTCAATAGTACTGCAGCCTCGGCAGTCGATGGTCCAGCCTGCTCATGATGATCATGACTAGTACTCATGATGGATGCTGCATGCTGCTGACTAGACGTATCCGATGGTCCAGCCTCATCTCCATGATGACTAGTGTCAGATGCTGGCAGTGGAGCCTCATGCTGATCATCAAGCGCGCCGCGAGGTGAACGATCACAAGATGCATCTGAGTCGCTACTAGCGGACTGTCCATCACGTGCCGCAACTCAACTACGCCTATAGCTACGAACAATCCTCTTCAATTGCGTAACAGTTGTCGTAGCTCCTACGACATGCTGCATTAGGCCATACATGTCACGCGGCATGCCTCTCCACATCCATAACAATCTATCATCGCCCTATATCTCTCTGTAATGAGCGGTCCTGATGCCTGCATCTGAAACCAATCCACAGAGTTGGCTACCCAACTCCATCCGGTATCTGGTCTCAGGTCGACCATGCCTAGCAAAATGTAGTACCGGTGCACCATGAGGCACATGAGCATCTACACGTCTCTCTACTGCGCCACTGGCCTCATCCTCCGGTGGCGCATCAACCATCTCCTGATCGTAATCATCAGGATCGACACCTGGATCATGTGGTGGATCTGGCATCTCATCGCCATCAAAAGAGCCAATGTCTGCAAAATATATACAAGTACACAACAATAATTAGACAATTGCATTACACAATTTAATAAAAACAAGTTAAAGAACATGTTAGAATAAATATAAATAAAACAGTAATATTACCTCTATCATCCGGCGGCTCATCAGGAGTGAAGATGATGTTGGGACACCCTCGCCAATCTAGTCCAGCATAAGGACATGGGCCATAATGAAGGGATGTAGCCCACCAACGCTGGCTAGTAAGTCCAATGAATCATGTGATATCCTCACTGGAAACATAGTGTCTCCCCTCTTGGGCATCATCTGCCCCCACATGTGCATCTGGGCCTCGAACATCGGCCTATGAGGCTGTCGAACAAAATTAGGTCGCATCTCTAGAAACCTCTCAAAAAATAAACAAAACAACTCTGAAGCAAAAGGGAATTTGACCCTCCCTTGTGCATGAGCACGACATCTATCTAAGGCTGTACAAAACTGTCGCAAAAAAATGGTAGACCACCTGACAAGTCATGGTCGATGTACTGAAGAATCAACGTAATATAAAAATGAGCAACTAATGTGTTGCCCGTCATTGGTGTTGTGCGAAATGATCGAAGCGATAATAGAGAGGCACTGCACATCCTGTCTACCAAAAGCACCTATACGTAACTGACCTCCAGGTACCTGAAACTCTGAAGGAGACAATACATGTGCTCCAATGTATCTCTAGGAGTAAACTAACTGACTCCCTGCTACACAACCAGGTGGCACGTCTGGGAATGAGGGAAAATCCACCCCTCTCCTTGATAGTCCTGTAATAAAATAAATGTCCTCCTCAATGGGTGTGTACCACTGGTCAGGACCAACCTGAAAATCCTGTCGGTGGGCATTCCACCTGCCCATAAGATGTCTCAAAAGCACACTATGGGCCTTTAGGCCGGAAATAGCCTCCTCATAGAACTTGAGGAGGCCTACCTGCTTAAGGATCTCCTGGGTATCTGTAGTAATAGGGCGAGGGCATCCATCTCTCTCCCTCTCTCTCGCCTCCCATTGGCGAATCATGTCATATTGTTCTGCTTGTTGTTGCTATTGTTGCTCCTGTTCTCTCTTAATCATTGCCATATTAAATAAGTTTTTTTTATTAAAACATAAATGTATTTATAAATATAAATATATAATTTTTTTTGAAAAAGAAACAAACATACAAGTCGGTGCTCCATAAAAAAAGTCACGCACCAGTGACAGTGCGTCTTAATATTTTAGCGCACCATCCTCGGGGCCCCTAATGAAACACACCACACCGGATTTGGTGTCGATGTCTATTTTTCAAGCACCATGGACTGTATAAAATTCATAATAGCGGTGCGCTGACTGAAATATATGCCCTGATGCATATAGTCGTGTCAACACACTGACTTCATGACAATGGCATAGTTGACGGTGCGGTATTTTACCCGGCCGCACCATTGACCCTCTTGGAATGCAAAATGCGGTGTGCTAACATAAACCAAGGCGGAAAATGCAGTCAATGGAGATTGGTGGCCAATACAGAGAAACAGTGTATGCAATGGGTGCAATGAAAGCACCGATGTCAGGGCGGCTCAGAAATAAGGAAATAGAATCAGGGCTTGAGAGCTCTGGAGCACTAAAGAAAGCGAATAATGAAGTTTTTTGGTCGTAATTTTTTTTTTAATTAACCCTGTTTCGGTGCGTGGGGTTTTATAAGCGCACTGGTGCTGTTAAATAAAACCGCACTGGGATGTTTCAGTTTCAGCACGAAAATTTGATGATGCACCGGGGCAGCGTAATGGTAAAGCACCAGTGCGTAATAGTCGCAAAGCACCAGTTTTTTGGCCTTCATTTTTTTTTTTTATATAAGCTATTCTAGTGCGTGTGGTTTCTTGCGCACCGATGCTATTAGAGAAGAGCGCACCGACTCGTTTCTGTTTTGGTGTGGTGTTTTATGATCCACCAGCGCGGAAGAGTATTGACGCCCAGGTGCGTTACAGTAATTGGATTCCCCGGCTGTGTGTGTACTTCATGCACGCTGTCCGGTGTGCCAATGTTCGATGCGCACCAGTGCGTTCTATGGTATCATGCGCATCGGTAATTGATAGCTCAAGAGCACTGGAAAACTGAAAAATCCAAGTTTTTTGTCGTAAATATTTTTTTAATTTAACCCTTTACTGGTGCGCGTTGTTTATAGGCGCACTGGTACTAATTGGTACAAACGCACTAGTTGGTTTGTGTTTTGGCGCATTTTTTATGATGCACCAATGCAGTTTCTGTCTACCGCACCATGTGGTTTCAGTGTTGGCATTGTGTTTTATAATGCACCGACGTGAACGAGTTGTGAGGCACTGGTGCTCTATTATATTATGACGCACTGGGTGGGTGTGTATGGAGTGCACGGTGTCCGATGTGCCAATGATTTTGTCCGCACCTGTGCGTTCTTTTTTTTAGAGCACCAGGGCGAGTTTTAACGATAAGAGCACCGATAGGAAAACATCCACAAAACCCTCCACCCGCCAACCTCCTCTAGTAACCTCCACTAGAAATGGATGTATGGGGTATTTTTCTTTGTGGTTCCTCAAAAACATCCGCTAGAGGGTCTTTTCCTTGTAGTGATCAGTGGGAAAGAAGCAACAAACTTGTTCTTTGGACAGGTCTAGGTGCACTTTGGGATACCAAGGAACATCATTTCAGACATGGATAGAATATTTCTCAGTGCATTCTAGACTACGTTGTGGGAGAAGATGGAAATGAAGTTGAAGAGTTCTATAACATTCCATCCACAGACAGATGGGCAAACAAGAATAGTCAACATGACTTTGGTGTAGTTTCTTAGGGGATACAACCAAAAGAATTTGAAGACCTAGGATGCAAATCTGGTATATATACAACATTCTTACAACAGAGTAGTCCACACTTCTATAAGAAAGTCCCCATTTGAAACTTGTTTTAGATATTTTTCATATTCACCTTTCGATATTGCATATGGGAAGTGATGAGGACTGAGGGAAGATGTTACAGGAGATGCTTTGAGGGATGAAAATTTTATAGAGATGATCAGGAAGATCCATCTACGAGTACAATAAACACTACAAAAGTCACAGGATAAGTACAAAAGTCGTAGGATAAGTATAAGCCCATGCATGATCAACACAAAACAGAGAAATCATTCAAGGTGGGAGACAAAGAATGGTTACAATTGAACAAGGAGAGGCTGTAGGGGCTTGGTAAGAAAATCAATGCTATGAGGTATGATCCCTTTGAGATAATGGAAAAGGTGGGTGATAATGCCTATTAACTCAGTTTACCACCATATATGCGCATTTACTCGGTTGTGAATGTAGAGAATTTGAAACTCTATGAGCCTTCCATGCTAGATCAAAAAGAGGAAAAGGTCCTACCTTCTATGGAGTATTTGGCACTAGATGCAGAGGTAGAGTTGACATAAGATATAGTTTTTCAGAAAAGGTCAAGAACTACAAGACAAGGACAACATGACCTTTGGCAAATTGGATTGAAGGGACAACTTCTAGGCAAAGCTAAATGGTATTTTAAAGAGAAGGTGGAGGAAAAATTTCCTCAAATCATTCAGTAAAAGCTTTTAGGGACTAAAATCCTCCCAAAATGGGGAGGTGTGATTCAGATTGGATCATTATATTCTTTTTCATCCATCTCGAAGCATTTGGAGTGGAAAAAGTGGAGGAATAAGCTCACAAGACCATTTTTACCAGCAGAACACAGTTTGGAAAAACAGGGTATGAAACCTTTTGGGACCGTTTTGAGGCATCAAATGACGTTTTTTGGGGTTAAAACTTTGCTGCTTTATTTAACCTAGCACACTTTTTTGCTATTCTACACATAGAGATATTTCCAACAATGCAAGAAGTTCGTCAATCAGAGTCTATATTCAAAATTTATGTCACTCAGAATTTGACCTTCTTGTTTTCACAGCTATAGTTCGGGAGGATGCCGCGTCAGCCCCCATTATTCATTGAAAATGGGAGAGCCACATGATTATGATGTAAAATACTCTAGAAGAGTCTATAATGTAACTCTAGTTAAGATTTGTTGTAGTCAAAATTAACCACTAGTAGGCTATCGGACTGTGTTATAACTAGACCACTAGGAGGGAGAGGCATTCCATTCTTTCGAGAGCATTTTGTTCCTTAGCTAAGCAAAGATAGGTAAGAGAGAAAGGAGGTAGAGCACACACAGAAGATTTGTGCATTGTAGCAGCCCACGATCCACATGCATTAATTCTTTGTACCTACAGCCATATTTATAGAAAGAGAAAGAGAGTGAAGCGACCTCACCTTCCATCTGGGTTTTCTCCCGAAAGGGTGTCCCAGAGAGAATATCATGTGTCTTATGTGTGTGTGTGAGAGCTTATTTTATCGTTCTCTACTTTTCAGCATAATTTTCATTCGCATGCACACACTAATTATAGTAAAATCTACAAATCTAGAATTTTAATAAAACAACAATAGTGTAAAATTTCAGCATTTTAACATATTATTATCAGATTTGTTGTGACGAATTGTCCAATGGAATATCCACAGAAGTTTACGGATAAAAAAAAGACAAGAAGAAGACGTAGAATGAAGGAGAAAGGGATTTGAGTCTCATGAAGGAACTTTCTCTCTACAAAGAAGTATTTTTTGCGACCTGTGGAATGAAGATATTGTCACAGGTTCTGTTGGTACACCATGAGATATTAGAGTTCCAAACCAAAGGGTCAAGTCATTATTGGGTATGGTTGTGGGTTGCAAATTGAAGGACTACAAATTAGTCTTGTTGTATATTGTATTTGAAAAGTTGTGGCAGTGAGCTAGTTAGAAGCTCAACTCAACCGAACCGAAATTTTGTTGAAGCATTGCATTATTATTGTAAAGAAGTTTTGTAATAAAATGAAGTTTTGGGGAATTGTTTAAGAGTTCCTCCTCCCATTATATTGTGTTGTTTCTATATTGATTTTATATTACGAAATAAACACATGTACACAATCGTAATCAATGTTAACTGTAACTGAAGTTAAGTAAAGTGGCTACTGAAATTGAGATAAATTACATACTAATTTCGCAAGTATAAGATACCTATCTCATTACATAAGTACATAGGCTAAAGATTTAGTCCAGGTGTTAATATACACAAGTTGGTTTCACCATTAAGAAGAAACCACACTAATATTGTACAGCCTAAAAAAACTCGAAAAGCTTATAGCTCAAAAGTGTGCCCAAGAAAATGACACTTATCTTATAAACAAAATGATTTCATATACCAATTCAAAATCTAACTTAATTGGAATCTTATAATTAAGTTATCATTATAATTTATAAAAAAGTAACTAAAATTTTTTGCAGAACGTTTTGTTTAATTCTCTTTTAATTAAAAAAATTCCCTTTTAAAATTTTGAAGTGTGTCTATTTTATTATTCAATCATCTAGATGGAAAAATTTCTAATCATTATAACACATTATAAAACACTAATTATGATTCTCGTTAGAGGCTATATGACAACATAGTTGTTTCGCATATCTTATGCCAGATAGGCTGCTTTAGTCTCCTATAGCAGCTAAACGTTGTCCTTTCTCCTTTTCCCTTTACATTTCAATTCATCGAAAAATGTCTATTATATATTTAACTACCCATCCAATAGGTTTACTATATGTTGTTGGAGCTTTTAATAACATAATATGTTTATCATATATTTTGGAACTTTTGATAAGGATTATTGTAATGTATTTTTTCTCTCGTTTTAAAGGATAAACTTTTCTAATTTGTGTTGTTTGGCCCATCATGCCTTTATGTTGCCTTTTTAGCGAAACAATTGAGTGGGTAAATTGTTAATTGCATGTTTAGTTTCTTAATCATCCCTAATTTATTGTATAAACCCCCTTATACCTAGGTAGAGTTGGATCATTAAACAAATATAAGTATAAGCTCCTCTTGAAATGAAAATTGAGTTAGTGGTGATTTGACACCTAGTGTTTCCATTAGGGAGGTTTATTGTTCAACTATTATTTGACCTTGGATACTTTTACCTTTGAGCATGAGCATTTTATTTTCAAATATGATTTTCACTCCAATGCAATTTTATTAGAGACACTTTTATTCATAGTGAAGTACGGTAGTGGAAGACTTCCTTTCTATCTTAAATGACAGTTAATAATCTCAACCAAAGTGTTATTAATAGTTGGAAGTGTTTTCACATTTTACTATTAAATTAGAAGATTAAGCATGGTTAAGTTTTAAATATAAAATTATTGTTATTATTTTACAAGGGAATTGAAAGTAAGTTGCTAAGACATCTTAAGATGTTAATATATTTATAAATTTAGATCATTTCCAAATAACAAATGCTCTCATATAAAAATAAAAGAAATAAGATAAGTGTATTACTATTGTGTGGATCAACATTAGATACTCCAAGAATAACTTTTAGGGTTTAACAATTCATTTTAGAACACATTTGAATAGTGGTCATAAGTTAAGTGTAGGTGTTATCTTATGTTTAAAAAAAAATTCCTCATCCTCCTTAACCCGAAACTAGGACAAGATTTTAAGTCAAAGTTGAGACTACTTTATCCACAACAAAAATTGAAGTGTATTTTCAAGAAGGGAAAATTCTTCAAAATCAACGGGTAGTCAATTATTGTTTAGATATAAGATAGTAGTCAATTTCCCAGCTCAATACCCTTGCAACTTTTGCATGCAATTTGTGTTATTCTCTTCTTAGCTAACAATATATTATTGGACACTAAAAAATGTTTTCCAAGTCCCATTCTTCTTAATATTCAACCCTAACTCCCCACCACCTATGCTCTTGTGGGTGAGGGTGTGCATGTTTCCCCTAAGAGGGTCAGTGGCTGGAAGAAACAAACACATGCATATCTATTGTGACCCTCACCCCTACCCCACTTCCTTGCCCCTCCAGGGGTAAGGTTGTGCATATGCTTGTTGAGAGGGTAGGCATATAAATGCACATCCTCATCCTTACACGCCAAGTAATAAACATCCACACATTCACACATTCACCTTTTACCTCTCGAGTAATAAACACATGCATATCCTCATCCCTTGACAAACAAACATATCCGCACCTAACCCCCCACCCACATAGGGGGTGAGGGTGTTCATCTATCCCTTGTGGGGGTGGGTCTTCATATGCATACACTCATCTACCACTATGGTGGAGGAGGGTAACAAACATATGCACATTTCCCCAAGTATAAGCATATGCATATTATCATCCACAACCCCAACACCTTCTTGGGAGGGTGGGTATACAAATACACATCCCTACCTTCATCACAATGGTCAGGAGTGAAAAACACACACAAACATTCACCCCTTACCTCTCAAGTAATAAACACATGCATATCCTCATTCCTTGACTAACAAACATATCCACACTCTGACTCCACACCCATGTAGGGGGTGAGGGTGTATCTATCTGACACGGGGGTGGGTGATCATATGCGCTCTCTCATCCACCATTATAGTGGAGAGTAACAAACATATGCACACCCCCCACCTCTACCCCATCACAATGGAGCTTGAGTACAAACACATGCACACTTCATTGTCACCCCTAGAATAACAAGACACATCACAACCTCACCCTTGGCATTCCCCTCAACCCTAGAATAACAAATACAAGCACATTGCCTGTTTGTTACTTTAGTGATGATGGATGAAAGTCATATGTGTACATTTATTTTCACCCCTAAGGTAACAAACACATGCACATTGTGCATTTGTTACTTTAAAGATGAGAGTAGGGATGTGCATGTGTTGCTACTCTAATGGTGAAAGGTGTGCATGTGTTTATTATTTGTCAACATTGTGATGAGAATTGAAGGTATACATGTATTTATTATTATTACCAAGATAATGAAAGTGAAGACAACATAATGAAAGTGAAGACATGTGTACTTACCCTCTCAAAAGAGGTATGCACACTCTCATTTCAAAAATGACACACCATCACCTACTCCACCCACTCTCTTATAGTTTCACTAACCAGCGTTCAACGCCTTAAAACCTTCAATATTTGCTAACCAACTTTCTATGCCTGGCTAGTAAAACCTTCATATCATGGACAAGGACATAAACAATAAAACAACATCCACCTATACTTTATCATTATCTGTTTTCCTTTTACATCAAATTGACAACTACCTTCTAATGTGACCCCCGAAGATCATTGTGACGATCGTATCTATTCCTTAATTCATGGCACTGTAGACAGAAAGACATCATCATGTTGTTGCAAGAAAAAACCAACCCAAATGGCCCCCCTCCCATTTCTTTCCTTTCAATTCCATCAGAGTCTTATGTGATTGAAGAAAAACCAGGTTTCCTATGGTGGGTGCCTTGACTTTTTTCAGCTTTTGTTTACACCTTCACAGTATTTGGCAAAGTGTCATATTTTCGACCAAATCTTGCTTTTCCAGAGTTTTGTACTGAACCCATTGACTCCTGCAATGCTTTTGAACCCTCCCATCTCACGCCAACGCTCCCTTCAATCATTTCCACACGTAAAAGAGAACCGTCGGCTACCCACGCTCGACTAATCCGTTTCTGCACTCCACTGCCCACTTGTCTTTTTTGTTTTTCTGTCGTTTTTGAGAAAATGCATGGGCTAAATATTTGTTAGTCAAGCAATTGCAGAGAGGGGTCTGCCTGGAACCCAATTTGAGCAAATGCATGCACTGGATATTTGCTGGTCAAGCGATTTCAGAGACAGGTGTGCCTGGAACCAAAATTCAGTAGGTGGGCTGCCCGTTCGATCCCTGTTGCTGAGATGGGTCTAACAACAATTCTTGGATAGATAGAAGTGTGGACTTCAAGAAACCATTCCACGGTTGGTAGAGGAAGATTGATTATTAACAGAAGAGCAATGGAGATTCCATGCAAGAAGGTCTGGAAAATTTCAGGTGCCATGTTTTCATGAACATACTGTGATGGGTTCTTCAATTTTCTTGGATTTGCATGCAGGAAGCTCATGATAATGGAGGAATCAGTGGTGAGAATGAATGCTAAGTGGGAAACAGAGCATATGAATGAGCTGTACTGTGAGATCTTGGGCTTGATGTGGAAGATTAACCCAATTTACTCGGCATATTTTGTTTACTTTGCTCCTCGGCTGCTTAAAACGGTATGTTTCTTTTGCCCTCTGCTTGTCTCTACTTGCTTGTTGGTGTTGGTAATCTTCAGTGTGGGTCCTCAGCTTGAGAGAATTAGAGTGGAAGGGGACTTGCAATGGAAGAGATTTAGGGATGCTGGTGGGATTTTGAGTTTGAGGGACAAGGATGATAAGAGCTTTAGGCAACCCGCCAGATGCTGTAGTGATTGGTTGCATGATGAATCTGCTTTGTCCCCAGAAGGGAAATTACTGGATGGAATTCAAGAGCAGGAGGAGGATGGGGTTGGTTTCGAGGACTGTGAGGACTGGGTAACTGCAATGGCAGAGGATAACACTTTGAATCCATGCCAGAGTATTGCAGTGAATAAGATGAAAGTGCTGATGGACAAACTGGTTTCCAACCTTGGTGGCAAGGTCGAGTTTGGTGTCCTGAATTCAGTAGAGGCAATTGCCGAAGCATTCATGGAGACAACACAGATACAATATGAAAAAGGCATGATGAATTCAAGCATTGGAACAGCAGAGGATGGAGAACTTGCTGACGGGCGAAAAGCCAGGACCTTAAGAGAGTGCCCATCAATTGGCCTTGAGTCATTCTGTTTTGAGGCCGAAAATGTTGCGGAATTGTCATTAACTGCTGAGGGTGAAAGTATGGACAGCCATGATTTTTCTCAGATGGCAGATGTGGGTGCTGTCCAGGCTAATGCATTTGAGACTCCTGCTGCCGTTCGTGAAGAATTATATGCTGCTAAGCTGCCATACTTGTTCCAAGTTTCAGAGAGAGACAATGGAGTGCTAGACAATGCTCTTGAAGTAGACCCATCTCATGAACTCCATGCTCTTGAACAATGCACATTCAGGTCATGCAGGAGCTTCCCATCTGGTGACACGGAAGAGGAGTTTCCAACCATGGATAGGCTCTGGGAAGAGGACCATAACAATCAGGGCCTATATGTAGCCCAGAAGAAACATTCAGCCAGGAAAGAAAAAGACTGGAAGAGAACACTTGCTTGTAAGCTCTATGAAGAGAAGCATAACCAGTGGAAGGGAACACTTGCAAGCCAGTTTTTGGAGGATCAGGCAATGGGCTCAAGTAAATTTTACAGTCAGTTTTCACCTTCAATGAAAATCCCTAAACACCTGAACTATGTGGATTTCTCATGTGGGACATCAACAAACAGTTCTATAGAAAGTTCCCTGAATGATGAAGAAATGGATCAATTATGGGAAGAATATAATGATACACCTGGCCATGGTACAGAGGTTCCAATCAAGGGACTCAACAAAGGCCTTGCAAAACTTCAGAGACTCGCACAAAATTTTGATTCTGATACAGAGGATGGCCACGAAAGCCCTCATCTTTGTTGTCTGAGAGCTTTTAGATTCTCCATGGGAAAAATGCCTCTTAGAAGGCCAAATTTCATGAAATTTTCAAAGGCTTTGAAGAACTTTGGTCTCATTCAACATATTCAAGGGCAAAAACAGTAAAATTCACAAAAGCATTGCCGAAGCCCATGCTTCTCTTGGTCAATAAACAAGCAGTACAGCTGCCCATGCCTCTTTTGATCAGAACAGAAGTTCAAAGCCCTGTGTCTCAAGAAATATTAAAAGAGAGGCTTAGACATTAGGAATGTGATTTGGGTTTGGTCAGGGTCAAGCAATTCTCTTATCAGCGTTGCAGTCTCGGCCAATAGATCGAACAAAGTTAATTTATCTCTGGCAGTGTATGGGTAACTGCAAAGGGAACATGCCCCTTTCTCCCTAAAATGGGCAGTGCCCACTGGGAGCTGTTTAGTTATGTAACAAACTTTTTCATAGTTGAAAGAATCCGGTGATATAAAATGTCAAAGTTTTAATTATTTATACTTCTCATCCATTTTGGGTTTTTTTTTGGAATTGGGTATGGTTTCATTCAGAATTAAACAACTTCCAAATACATAGATTTTTTTGTATTCAGAGAAATCTGCAACTGAACTTGTCTATATTTACATCATACAGGATCGATTCCAACCACTATTCACCACTATTCGCCAATTGGTATTGAACTGCACCAGAAACTTAAGCACATAGATACTTGAATAATAATGAAACTTTCATTGTTTCTGTAATTTCTATCAAATTTGTGGCAGAAAAAAAACGACCCTTTGAGGTCAGGAGAGCTAACAGAGAGAAAGGAGTGGCCCTTAGACCTGGCAATGCAATGTAGCGCAGTTGGGTGCGACAGAGTAAGAGCAAAATACATCTTGCTAAAAATGCAGATTGTTAGGATGGTAGCCATAACTGCTACCAAAGTATTATGCTCGATGCATGGTCATGGAAAAAGTGACCATGAGGATTTTGTATTGAAAACAAATTGAAATTGACAGTGCACTAGAAATAAATTTACGTCGAAGTTCGAGCAAACCCTAGTCAATACAACCCATGAATCATGGACGATGAACCTTTCATGCAGGGAATAATGGCATCAATAAAATCACTGGTCATTATTCATGTAAATGATGAAGCTAACGTGCAGGGAATAATGGCGTCGAAAAAATCCACTGGCCACTATTCATGTATATGAATCCCGATGGCATATTTAAAAAAAAAAATCAATTGCTGAGATCACACAACACAATTGGTCCTCTGTCATCACTCATAACCCTTGACAAATGTGACTTTTGGAATCAAAACGAAACAGGAATAAGCGAAGTGTTCAAACTGGTTAACCTGATGAATTCGAAAATTGGCCTGTGCTGAACTTTTAATTGATACTTGTTTGTAAAAATCATGGAATTTGCTGTTCTTGTTTTTGTGATATTTGTTTCATAATAATCACAAAACGTGTTACTGTGTATTTGTATGTTTTGTAATCATCACAAAACGTGTTGCGTGTATATTTGTTGGTTAAGTTTAATTAGCATGTCATTCAAGTTTGCATTAACTTATTGATTTTGTTTGTCCATGGGATAGGTTGATATAATTAGAAATTGATTAGAATTAATTAATTATGGTTGTTGTTTAGTGCTAGGGTTATGATTTTATAATTTTTTTCCTACATAAGCTTTAGACATGTTTGGTCATTTTTAATTTTAGAAAAAATTATAAAATTAAAATATTAGTTTAAAAAAATAAATTATGAAATTTTTAAATAAAGTAATGTTTAATTTAATAATAGTAATATTAATTAATATAATTGTTAATTGAGTTTTTCTAGAGTGGTTGGGATGAATGATTGGATCCTCCCTATTTGGTTCAATTTTTGCAAGTGACATGATGAGTAGTCAAATCGCTATGTGGAAATAGGTCCTTGAGGATCTCATGTGTCACGTTAAAATTAGAATATATATATTCCACTAGATAGTTCATCACAACAAATCTAATAAAAATATATTGAAACTAATACAATCACTTTCAAACCACAATAACACCCAAATATGACCTAGGAAACTCCTTCGGAATAAAACTTGGTTGAAAGGTGAGGTTGCTCTACTCTTTCTTTTCTGAATGGAAATGATGTAAAATACAGGGTGAGATTTATGGATCGTGGGTTGCTACAAAACAAACCCTCTCTGTTCTAGCCTCTCTCTATTCGCTCTCAGCTACTTTGTTAACTATGGAACAAAATGCACTAGAATAAAATTGAGCCCATTTTTCTCCTAGTGACCTAGTTATAACAAAGTCTTATAGTCTACTAGGAGTTTAATTTGACCCATTCAACTCTCAATATGAGTTACAAATTGACACTTTAGAGTCTTATTTATAGTGCCCACGTGCCTAGCCCCTTTTCCATGAGTAACGGGGGCTGACGTGGCATCCTCTCAAATTATGGTGGTCAATCACAATAGGTCAACTTCCGACATACATAACATTCTCGTACGAGCTTTAAATGAGGTAATTCTTACACTGTTAGAAATGTATCAATGTGCGGATTATGGAGTCTAGGATCCTTTGGTTGAGACCACAAAGAGCGATAATTTAAGGCCTAAAAATAGCTCTTGAAGTTTTTCACCCGAAATTTTCCAAACTGAAACCAACCCCAAAAATGACCCTACAAGTTGATTCCTCCAATTTTTCCTCTCCAAAAGCATCAAGATGAATGACAAATAAGATATCGCTAATTTGAATCCTACCTCCCATAAAATTAGATTTATGTTACATTATATAAGTCTTTGGAAGTTGTTACTTATACAAAAATTTCATATGATCTTTGATTAATAAATTTAGTTTGTTAATAGAAATTTAATCTTGCTTAAAGATTAGTCACATAAGATATACGATCTCAAAGAATCTCCCTAAAAAAATGTAAAAGAGATTTTGACTCTTCAAAATTAATCAAAGTGTTCATAAGGAAAGAAATTTATTAAAAATTACATGAACAGTTTATAGGAAAATGGGAAACTTTTTTGGGAGAAAACTGAGTTGGATGGTGAGGCTACTAGTGCACTCTCTTTCTCTAAATAGAAACGGTGCAAATTACAAATGAGTGAGACTTGTGGCTTGTGGGCTACTACATAAAACAAACCCTCTTTGTTTTTCCCTCTCTCTATCCACTTTCAACTACTCTACTCAACTACGGAACAAAATGCACTAGAGTAAAATCGAACCCCATTTCCTCCTAATGGCCTAGTTATAACACAATCCAATAGCCCGCTAGGGGTCAACTTTGACTCATTTAACCCCCAATATGAATTACAACTCAACCTTTCTAGAGTCTTCTTCATAGTTCACACATGGCTAGCCCCTTTTCCATGAGTAATAGGTATCAACGTGACATATTCTTGAATTATAGTGGTCAATTCACAATAGGTCAACTTATGGGAGGCATAACTTTCTCATATGATCTATGATTGAGGTAAGTAATGAACCATTGGAAATGTATCAATGTGAAAATTATGGAATCTAGGATCCATAGTAATGTTGGGAGCATAAAAAGTGGTCATTTGGGGCCTCCAAATAGCTCATGAAGTTTTTCACCCCAAAATTTCCAAACTGAGACCAACGCTAAAAATTGACCTTGCAAGTTGAATCCTCAAAATTTTCCATTCTAAAAACATCAATATAGATGAAAATAATATAATGTTCAAATATTGATCATACCTCTCATAAAATTATATTTATGTTGCATAATTTAAGTCTTTAAAAATTGTTACTTATGCAAAGTTTTCATATTATCTTTAATTAATAACTTTAATTTGTTCTTAGAAATTTAACCAATGATTTAAATATTAGTCATATAAGATGTAAAATCTCAAAGAATATACCTATAAAAAATTTAAAAGAGATTTTTGACCCTTTAAAATTAATCAAAGTATTCATAAGAGAAGAAATTCATTAAAAATTACATAAAATGTTTACATGGAAAATATTTTTTCTTCTGGTTGAAATTTGCACTAGAGAACTCTCCAAAGTCACATTAAACATGCATTACTTCATACATATTTTTTTCATATGGAAATATGGGCATTCCAATGGATTAAGAGAATATATTTTTTAAATTTAAACAATCCCTCCTACACTTGGTATTGAGAATCCCAATTTTTGAATGTTTAACCTTTCCTTCTTCTCATTATGGAGTGTTTAACCAATCAATATACATATATAATAATTTCTTCTACATTTATGGTTTCCTTATCATAATCAATGAAAGAAGTCTCAAATACTAAACTTATATGGATAAAAATGATGGGTAGATATTTTTCCAACTCGTAAAATTTAGGGAATGATGATCTTACTCCAAGCCATTATTGACAATCTCCTCTCCACCACACCAAAGAACAATATTCAAAATAGGTAAGCATTATCAAATTGAATGAAAATTTAGCACTCCCTATACCAGGTGGCTATTCATGTGATTCGATAGGAGGGTGGTGGATTGGGACACAACCCTCTCTAGAACACATGATACTCTCATCTTTCTCTAGTGTGTGTGCCCAACTTGGGGGATAATTTTGGTAAGTCATGTTCTCTCGATGGTTCCTCTACCGCAATGAAATCTAGACACTTCCATGATTAAAGTTGTGTGTATAGTGTTGATGTTGAGAATATGTAATGTTACTATGTGTAGCATGCAATATGTGTGACCTTTCTGGTTCATAACTATAGAAATGGAGTTACATCTACCCTCCTCATATGTTCTTCCACCCTACTCCACAAATTTCTCTTGCTCTAACATTCTCTACTTATTCCATGCTCTGGTTTGTGGTCATTGGTTTCTACTTAACCTTATGGATCCCAATCCAACTCATTAGGGCCAACCTCTTGTTCATCACATGAGGACTTATCTTGCTACTAGGGAAGCTTACCAGTCCTTCCACCACATTGTTTCCCCCTATAGATCAAAACAAAATAAAATTACTGGAGGAAGAATTCAAATTGAAGTGAGGTTCCATCCTCAATGAGGCTCTCCAAGCTGAAATCGAGGAGTTCATTCTAGACATGAGTTTGATTCGTACCTACAACACCAAATATTTTGGGACTTTGGAATTATATTGGCATACAAAGATGTTGGTAGCACATGTGTTTTCAAGTCTAGAGGTAGAATTTTGGGAGCTTCATTTACACTTGGATAGGTAAGGAAATTAGGGGCAAGTGCTCCTTACACATTGCAAAAGTTTGGCAAAGAAACGTGGTGGGGTTTTGGCCTTAAAATCAGTGGCTAGTTCTAGAGACCATTACGATGACATTATAGTGGGTGCACCCTTGAGTTCTATTCCTCCAGTGGTGTAACTTCAAGTTTTTATGTGTGATTTACAATTTTCTTTTTTTTTTATTGAATTCTAAGGGTATCCTAGGTTTGATGTTAGGGTGGTTTTGGTTTCCATTTTGGAAAAACCAACCTCACAATCATATGTGAATAGTCTGTCATTAAACTTTTCAAAATTTTCCCACTTAGTTTCCCTATGGGAAAGATTCTAGGAATTCAATTAGTATTTTTACTAGCTTCTTTAAGCTTATTTATGTATAGGAAGTGCCTCTTAAAAAAATTTATAAGGACATCTTGGAAGTTGAGTAAACTTTTTTACCTACTTGTTTTATGTATTAGGCTAAATTCTTGTTAATAAAATTGGACTCTAATGGAGAAAAAAAAATTGTAAAATTTAGCATTAATGGGAGTCATGCCTATATGGATCCACTTATGCATAAAACATAGATAGGGAGGAGAAGGAAGAGGAAGGGAGCCATAAATGTAGAGTTAGTCTATCCATTTTGCAATTAATGGCATGATTCCTACACATTCTCACACCAAGTGGCATTATGGTTCGAATGGGGTCTTAGGTTCAAATGGTGTACCTTAGCAATAGAAGCAAGGTGAACGTTGAAGGAGAAAGAGTGGCTAGATTCCATGGTGGTGTTGGTTCCTCCACCAGGTTTGGCTCTCCTAGTTAGGACTCAAAATATCCATTTACAATTGGTTATTAAGAACTAGTTTACTAATAGTAAAGGTTTATGTTTGAATTTCTCTATGGGGTGGATTAATATTTCATTGGCTTTGGATCTTTCCCCATAGTCATTAGGTCTCCACTCTACCCATAACCACTATTCCCATTTTTTTTATTCTTGTTACACTCTCTCATACTAAGATGCCAAACATGGGGAATGAATTATGCTTAGGATCTAGTAAAAGTGGATATTGGTGGCCACCTGCCTATTCCACCTAGTCAGTTTCATCAGCTTTCTTATTTACTATTTTTAGCACTTTTTCAAGTCTTGAACTTCCAAAGCTGTTTTGAGGACATAAATAGTGTATTCCTTGGAGATATATTTCCAACGAGGTATCATACGCGTCAACCAGAGATACTATGACCAAGTTATGACCTCGGGATGTTGGGTACCCTACTAACCCCAACAGACCCCATAAACTCTTGGTGTTACATCTCCTCGGGTTAGGGTTTTTGTTGTTTAAGGTTTTCTCTTATTGTTCAATAATATAAAGGTCTTTGAGCCTCATTGTAACACACTTCAGAGGCATGGAGCCGCCACATATCTTCTTAGAGATAAGATACCATCACCCTAGATAGTTTATGTCCATTCTGTCTATAAGCATATTTAATTCGTTTGATATTAATGATATGAAGTTTTATTTATGCTACATCTCTATGCTTATGTTTATTTCTATATTTTATTTCGTTCCTGCATAAATCCAAATTCAGGTTATGGCTCCATGAGGGTTTGAAACATATTTCAGTTTCAATGTTTTGTAGTAATCTTCAGTAAAATTCATGCAATTTCCATAGTATCCACAGAAAATATTAGAGTGTGAAAACATATTTCATTTTAAATTATTTTTTATTACCTCAAATGAGTTTTTTACGGAATTTGATTTCATTTCCCAATTTGAGAGATATGAGCAATTTGAAGTGACACTCATCTGGAACATTGTGCCATCATGCGTCCTCTAAGTTTGTGGAATCATTTTCTCATCCCACAGGTCAAAAAATTTCAAGTGACTTATATTAATAGAAATATCTATTCAATACATAAAATGGGTCTTTGACGGAATTTGATTTCATCACCTATAGCAGAAGTTATAAACAAAGTTGCAGCAAGAGGTCCATTTCAACCCAAATTTGGATCAGTGGTATCATAGTAGTCTGCTATTTCTCGATATTTATTTTCATGTCCCCATTGAGGTTAGGGTATAAGGATTTAGGGCTTGATCTGGTTCAACATTTTCAAAATCAGCCTCGCAAACCCCAACGACCTCTGATGGCAGAAGAAAAGAAAGACGTGAGAGCAGGAGATCCTATAAAAATATTGCTTGAGGAGGCCCTCAAGAAACAAAGGAACGCGATGACAGATAACTTTGCCTAGATCCTTCAACGACTGCCCACCAACAGTGCATCTACATCCAAAAACCACTTTAGAGGTGCCAGTCCTTTCAAGGTATTAGTTAACTTTGACATTCCTGTATTTGAAGGCCAGATAGATGTAGGC
Source organism: Pinus albicaulis (assembly GCA_034641835.2). Lineage (NCBI taxonomy): Eukaryota > Viridiplantae > Streptophyta > Pinopsida > Pinales > Pinaceae > Pinus > Pinus albicaulis. The sequence goes on along the minus strand of CM076575.1, from coordinate 1,566,171,036 downwards.
GTTGTAGATAGATGATTTAATTTTTTGGAAGGGTATTTTTCGATCCATGATTTCTCTAACTGAGAAAAGATTACTTTTGCACTCCTCAAAGCTGACCCCTATGTTAAATACTAGTGGGAAACCTACTATGAGCAAAAGGACAAGAGGGAAACCTCTTTGTTCTCGACCGCACCCACTTCGAATTTGTTCCGAGATGGCATCAAGGAATAATATTACATCATGGGGAGCTATGAGGATAAGTACATCCAATGGACCACACTATGGCAGCAAAGGGATCAAGATGTGCATGAGCTGACGAATTTGTCCATACTCTACGCACAAAGGTTTGTATTAAAAATTCAGAGAGTCATTTGGTGCTCAAGTACCGCAGTTGTTTTCACATATACATTCAGGAGGAAATGGAGTTCCTCAACATTACCTCGCTTGGCACGACATATCGATATGCCGCCAAGGTCGAGCGGAAATTTAAGCAGAATACGTGAGACTTTGGATGTGTGAATCCGAAGCTAGGAGAAGGCATCCCTGAACCACAGAACAAGGGGCAAAGCCAAAGTAGGGTGAATTAGAACAACACCACAAATCCAAAGAAGGACACAAGGAAGTGGTGTGAATTTCATAACAGCTCCACACAAAACACAAGCGAGTGTCAAAACAAACAGTCGTTGGTGGCTGAACTGAAGGCATCCAAATTAGATGCATGTTCTGATTCTGAGTCAGAACTAGACAAGGGGAATGAGAAAGGGAAGTAGATCATTGATGTGGATCCCAGTGCCATTATTTCCACCACCAAGCTCCAGAGGGAGGATTCTGAGGATCCATAGGGGGGAGAGCGCCTCTTCCATTCGTAGATGTGGGTGAAGGGTTTTCCACTGCAATTCCTTGTCGATAGAAGAAACTAAAAGAACCTCATTTCAGAAGAGGTCATGAAGCGGCTCGGCCTATCGAACAAAACACACCCACAACCATATACCATCAGGTGGCTTCACCAAGGAAGAAATCTCTGCGTCATCCAATAGTGTCGCCTTCCACACAACATCAAGACCTTCACAGATGAGGTATTGTGTGATGTTTCTCCTCTTGACATATCTGATGTATTATTGGGCCAACCGTACTTGTGGAAGCGACATGCTATGTATGAGTCTAGACCTTGTTCTATTATAATTACTTTGGGAAATAAGTTGTACAAGACACTAGAGGTAGTATCACCTCACACCATCTCTTTGATTACTACAAAGAAACGCAGTAAGATTATTTCCAAAACTATGAAATTTGTTTTCATTACAATTCACTCACAAGGAAAGAAGAATATTATGGCCACAACCTCCAAACATGGATCCCTTGCACGACAACAACAAATGGACAAAGTTGTGGAGGAATACAAGGACATTTTCTCTTCACCCACAGAGATTCCTCTACACTGTCAGGTCAAGCACTCCATTAATCTGATCCCAGGGGGATCATTGCCTAATGTTGCCATACCTCATGTGACCACATAGATAGAATCCACATGTGTACTATCTAACGTTCGCCAATAGGTCCACGACATCTTGGAGAAATTCAATGCCAAGTACAAGCTGCGCCAGGATCAACATTGAGTGCCACATAAGTTCTAGGTGGGCGACACATTTTGGTTACATTTGAAGAAGGAGTGCCTCTCTGGACCCCACCGCAAGCTACGCCCACTTCAAAGAAAGCCAACTCCTTCACTAGGGAAAGTGGTTCACCAGGGACTAGGTTCAACATAAATTTCCCTACCTCATGGAGCCTCTGCACACAATGGGTGTGTTAGTGTGTTTGGTGCACATATGTACGAAATCACACCAACTTAAGGGGTGTGGTCTTCCCTCTTAAGTTATTGGTCATAAGCAGAAAATAAATGGAGTCAAGCAAGTTAGTGGAACATGTTAGAACATAAACATACTAGATATAGAAATATCATGCACATTCAAACATAAAAATTAAACTAAAACTAAAAAACATAACACAAAATCTCTAAATAGAGTAAAAAAACTTCAATAATCCAAATGGTGGCGCTTACTTCCCCTCTTATTGAGTGTTATTAGGAATGAGGATGAAAATTTAACCCACTTGCCAAGGGGCCCTTAGAACTAGGGGTTCTAAGTCCCGATGCAAGGATGTCTTTACTTTCGAGCTACCTTGGCGCAAAGTCTCCCTCTCTCTACTATGGTGGATTGGAGTTGTTGGATGGCCAACAATTGAGTCCCCTCTATATTTGCTCCGGATCACACACTACTGGTATTGCTTGGGGAAATTTTGGCCAGCATAACAATGTACTCTCCCTTTGTTAATCTCTTGGTGGCCTTTTATAGGAGAATTTAAATCCTCCTTCCCTCTCTTGGTACATTGTAGATAGTGACTCAAGAGAGGAGGTTAATTCCATTGTGTGCCACATGTATTCCATTGTGTGCTCCCTTGATGTCCTAAGGAGGCTTGGGTGGCTGTCCTTAGGCGGCTTCAAGTGTTAAATCAATGTCCTGGAGTGTGCCTTATGGTCCCGAAAAGTGACTTCCACCACTCCCAGGATTGCGTGCATTTTGGAGTAAAAAGCACGCAAAGGCACAGTTATTGAAGACTTTTGCGTGCAAATGCACATTTGAATAGTCCTTTTTTTTGAAATTTTATTTTTTCCCAGACCTTAGAGATTTTTAAATACTTTCAGATTCTATAATGTCTCTCAGCCTTGTAAATCGTTCTGCCTGACATTAAATAATGTCACATTTTCTTGTACGATTTTCCAATGATAATATTTTCCCCCTAATGTGTGAGGTCTAGGAAGAATTGTATAGCCGAAATACATTATAGTTTCTTTTTTGTATACTGTGTATAGAGAGAGAGAGACCCACGTGTAGATTAGAATTGGAGACACCTTGCACCAGGTCGAAGAGCGACCATGTCCTGTGGGATCCCTATAAACAATGGTATAATACAATATATATACAAATTTTCTACGAGGCGAGCATGTCCCATGCTCGTGATGCTTTGGCTAGTTAAACAAATCTATTTTCCAAATACATGTTCTGTTTGTGTCACTAATATGGTAGTGATCTGTTGGTTGATGACGACGACTACTGACGCCCTCACAGGCATTTTTTATTTGAAAATAGGTGGAAAGTGGTACCCATATGCGTAAACTTGGTATGGCATCTAACTGCTCATTGTACGCATAGGCGCTGGCTGGGACATTCTCGTGTAAGCATTTCTAAAAGAGACACTTATAAAGGCACGAGTCTTCGACGAATTTGATCAAAGTGCAATGGTTGTAAGGTACAATACCATATTTACATGAAAGCTTGTGTTGTAGTTGAATGTGAGGAGGATCGATGAAATCTGTGGGCAATGATGTCTCTCACAGTGCCACCCGAGGATGCCCCTTTTATGGAGAGGGGCGATCCAAGATACCGCTTCATTTTTTGGAAAAGAGGTGTTGAAGTTGACAAAAATGAAGTCTCAACCGAATGAGGGGGTCACTAATATGGAGGAACAGGATCCTAGATGTAATGGGTTTAACATAGGCATGATGGCGAGGGGTGAATGAAAATTGATGATGGGGATTCAGTGGCCCAAGGTCGGAGTATATAAAGTAGTTTGGCGGCAGTCATAACTATTTCTGATGGGGAAATCCCTAGAGTCGGTAGGAATTCCAAGGTGGGTATAAATTTTTTATGAGTGTCATGGTGCCTTTTGTGTGAGGGTGGTATACTTTGACCAAGGGTAGTTAGGGACTGCTGCCATGGGAGAAAAAATGAAAGAGTGGGTAGAGGAGATAGTGCACCGTTTGCGGTCTTTGTACACTTACCAAAAGAATAAAATAATGGGGTTTGGTTTGTACAGAACACAGAGACGGGTGCCCTAAAACATGAAAGTGTTTGCTCACTGATGAGGTGAGAAAGGTGTTTTTCTAAGGGTGGGGTCCCCATTGGTTGGTCTCATGTTTTAGGTTGATGAAGCGGATGAAAAAAGTATCGCAGATGGGTTATGCTGACGGAGGTATGGTGGGCCAAATGCAAGGCGCGGTAGTGCGCTTTTTGATCTACTTGTACAACCTGGTGGTCAAGCAAAAGGGTTTTATTTCATATGGTAAAACTTTACCTTATGCATGATGACTGAATGGGCATGAGATGCTTCCCAAAATACGGTGATATGGCCATGGCATCACTTTTGCTGTGATATATGATCTACTGTGGGTGAAGAGTGCCATGGAGGGGAGGCTCTATCGACCAATGAGGATGCTTATAATGTGTGAGGTGAGGTGATGATAAACATGGTCAGGTGTGTGGAACCTATGGTTGATTTCTGATGGAGAAATGATGTCAAGATATGCACTATTTTTCTGGGACTCTATCATGCTGGGGGTAGAATGATACCTGCCCTGGAACTTTCAGTGGATGGAGTTGTGGATGGTTTGTGTTCTACCTGCAAAAAAAAACTACCCCTAAGTGAAAGCATATTATTTATCAAATATTATTGAAAGACATGTGATTTTAAAAAGAATACAAGAGAGGGCATACCTGCCGGTGCTGAAAATTTATTTTTTTGGGGGTGTGAATGTGTGTCATCGCCTTTGGGCATTATGGAGTGTTGATCACAGTGCTTCTTTCGATCTGGTGATCGGGCCTTCTGAGCTCTCATTATGGTCCTTAAAATTTCTTGAAAAGGGAAATATATGGGTGAATATGGCCCTAATTCAATTCATTTGTGTCTGTTGAGTATTGAGAGGTCATAGGCTTATGCAGAGTAGTTATTGTTGTTGCGGTCAGTCTGAGCACTGGGGATTAACGATATCATGCCTAGGTAAACACCATGACGTCTTATATTTTAATTTTTTCAATCTTAGGGTGTCGGGGTCCATACAATACTGGTTTTTATAGATTATGAGCCAGTTTTACCCTAGATTATGCCGGCGATCAGGGTAAGAGCACGCCTTCTGCACGCAAAATTAGGGTTTTGCACGCCTTATGCACACTTTTCTCAGCCTTTTGCATGCCTTCTGCGCGCCTGTGAGAAATACAGGTGCGCAAAGGGCCGAGGGAAATTTTGTCCAAATTTTGAAAATTTTCCTACTTTTTTTATGTTTTCATTATGTTGATGTGCCCCTGTTTGAATGACAAGATGTTATGGAGGGAGCGAGATTGGCCCAAGCTCCGTATTTCTTTAGCTGTTGATGGTCAGGCACGCCAACAGTTGGCGCAATGGGGTCTCCTAAAATTTGTGGAGAACGACCTTCTTCAGTCACAAGACCGACTCTTGCATTACCTAATCGAGCATTGGAACAAGCGACGCAAGGTGTTTGTGCTGTGTGGGTGTGACCTTGCTATTTGTCCTGAGATGGATATATACTTTGTGACCGGGTAGTTGCCTCAGGGTGAGGCGTTGCGGTTTCCCCTCCCTTCTAGGAGGGTGGATTTCAAGCAGTTCCGGATGCGGCACTGTGGCAGGGCGCCCCTTACGGAGGGGTGCATAGCCATTGCATCGATGACAGATCTGGATGAGCAATGTGCTATGGCATCTATCGTGCGACTAGTAGGGTCGTGAGATCCACATCGGGCATCAGGCCCATAGGTTGGAGTTTTGCGCTAGCTGAGGGCTAGGATTTTTTTTTTATTTTTCCCGTTTATGCTATGACGAGATGTTGGCATAGCTTTAAAACATTCGAGATGGATCGAAGCTATTTTCTTATGCCAGTATTTTATGCAACATCATGTATAAGCGGGTGGTTCTGTTGAGACCGGTGGTGGCGGTGATTGCTGGAGGACCACGGGAGCCTCGTATGAGGAGGTGGGCTCCCGTGATGCCTTGAGGAGGCGCTGGTATGGTGGGGCGTTACTGGAACGCCACTACTGAGGCTTGGTTTGAGGCCAACCCTCATATGTTCTTGCCCTTCCCATATGCGAGGATGGGTTTTTGGGGGGATCCAGAGATGGGTCTCCCTCCTGGATACGTTTGGGGGCCAACAGGTATGTCTTTATGTTTTCTACATTATTTTGAGCTATTTCTGTTTATAAGTTTATTTATGATGACAATGACATAATTTTTTTAACTCTTGGAGATGTTGGAGAGGTTGGTCGCCTTGTGGTTGGATTGGTTAGGCACGATCCTATTCGGAGACATCGGGGAGCTCTTGGGGGGCTGGGCGGAGTTCCTGCACAGCCTCAGGGTGGGGGATTCAGTGGTGAGGTGGGCCCTTCGGGGGAGGGCAGGAGCTCGGCTGCTGCCGAGACTGCAGCTAAGCGAGCTCGTGCCGATGTAGTGGAGGCTCATGTCGATGCGGCAGAAGCTCGTATTGCTGAGCTGACCAAGCAGGTGTCAATTTTGGAGGATGTCTAGGATCGAGTGGACCTCTTGACCTATGGGATGCCATCTCGAGGCTTTTTATATGACCTCGAGGAGGTATCTATAGAGACCTTGATGGCCCGGGAGAGGGAATATCGACCAATTTTACGTCGGGTGGTGGTCTCAGTGTTGACAGCGGCTCTAGTTGTGGTACCCGGAGTGGCAGTGAGTCTAGGTGCTCTGCTTGGGGGAGCACCACCCTAGAGTCATTTTGTACACAGGGAAAGCACACATTATGAGGATGCTTCCCCTATTTTTGACGACTTATATGTGTATCTTTTCGAGTTGACCGATGGGTCAGGGATACTATTTTTGTACTTAGACACATACCTTTTGATGTATATATGAGAGATATTTTTTACGGCTCTACATGGTGTGCCCCATGTTTCTGCTTATGGATTCTGTTATGTTGATGGATATCTATGTTTTCTATGATGGTTTATTCGAGATGCATTCCAGTTTAGAATATTGTTAGCTATGCGATCAACTGTGTTTTGAATCCTTGGTACATGTGTGAATGTAATGTGGTCAAATTTTTTGCTTAATATTTTTGCATGAAAAAATTTCTAAATAGATGTGAGTCTCGTATCTCAAATGTTTGGTTTAACTACGACACTACTAACTGGGAATCGAGGTAGATATGCATATGGCGTATGCCCTGATGGAGGGCATCACACATAAGTCCGATAATGACGTCATATTCTACCTGATTGTTTGTTGCTGAACCGATGCACACACCATTAGTGTAGAGTGGTGATCAGTGAGGGTGATAGATAACCCATGCGGCTGCTGCTAAAATTTGAGACTATCTTGATGCTCCATCAAAAAATCCGAAGTAAGGGTCAGATGGGTAATCCATTGTGACACTAAGTGCTTTTTGTAAAAATTCGTTTGGTCAAAAATTTAAAGTCGCTGGGTTTGTGTACGTTGACTCTAGGGTAGGGCCTTCTTGGCCCTTATGGTTAAAATTTCTTGAGGTAAAGGCCGTTGATGGGGTTGCTGAGGTATGTCCCATCTGGTTCTGTCAAGATGTATGCCCCTTGGTGGAGGTAATGTTTTATGATGTAGGGTCCTTTCATAAGGTTTCAAACTTTCCTGGCCCTAGGGCTTCTTTTGAGACATCGTAGCAGAGGACTAGTTCTCCCTCGGTGAATGAGCGAGGGTTGATGTGGTAGTCGAACAATTGTTTTACCCTTTTCTTGTGGGCCTTAGTGTGTTGCAGTGACTATCTTCGGCTTTCTTCAATGAACTCTAGCTGTACTAGGCGTTGTTATAGAGGTTGGGTATCATCAAGGAGTTCGATGCTGGTATGTAAATTTGGGATCTCACAAAAATCAATGCAAAAGAGTAAGGAACCTTGACTTTTTGTGACAGGATTACGGTGGGAATCCTGGGATATTGGGGGGGGGGGGGGGGGATTTTATCTTGTTTCCAATATACAATGATACAAATCGTATGTGGTGTATTTTATCGTCATCATTTGGTAGGGGAAGAATATCCGTGATGGGAGTTTGCGTGAGCGCAAGGTTAGGTCCCCCGCTAGGATGGTCAATTTCCGATTGGTGGAAATTGTGCCTGGTGAAGAGGCGCCTGAATGTTTCCATTAACGGGCATGCCTCTAGCTCGTGTTTATGGCCAGTGAAAATGGTGCATGGTACCACTGTGCCAACCAAGTATATTGTTTGAGAATCAATACTACTCGTCGTCCCAGATGTGGATTCTTGGAAGGATCTGTGGTAGATGATGAGGTTTTCTGCTTCCATTTCCATGTTGTTGGCTTGGGTGCATATAACTCTTTGGGGGAGTGTAGAGTTAATGCTTCTCTTGTTGCTCTTAGCTTGGGGAGATGTTCACATTTAATTGTATGATGGAAGTGTGAACAAATCCGGCAATAAGTATGCATGATATTCTCTTGGTTAGAGAGAAGCCTCTATGGGAGAGACGAGATTGTGCGAAAACTGTTTGCGAGGGGATTCAGTTCTTTGCACTGACTGACCCGGTGTTCACTCAGGTTGCATAGTCCACATGTTATCCTAGGTTTGGCCTGGGTCATGCTTGGTTGGTCTGCCATCCCATTTTTCCCATTGTGCCAATGTGGGTGTGGGGTTGCTGCTCTAGGGGTGATGTACTTTCTATATTGTTTGAGGAGATCATCCCGTTTCTTCTCTATTGTATGAATCATATCAATTAGAGGGCGTAATCTCAGGATATAGGTACAACGTTGTCCACAGTGATTGGCTTGACATACTGGGAAAAATAGCCTAGATATGGGGGTCCCATGGTGCTCAGTATGTGGTCTGGCGTGGTACCAGTTTCGTAACGATGCTAAATTAGGGCAAGTGGCGACCACATGATTGGGCATTTTACATAACACATATATTGGTCTTCTCTATAGAGAGCGGTTGGGGGTAACTAAGGGTCCCTGATTGGTCGCTTTTCAACTGACAGGAAGAGGATGGATCTACTCGTCGCATCTTCTTGGGTTGTCAAGTTGTTCATGGATTCTGAGTCTATGCCATCTTCTTGGGAGAGGCCGACTATGGCTGAGCATAAACTAGCCAGTGAAAATTGAAATCGAGGGATATAGTGGCAACTTTCCAGAAGGTGGTTGTTGGCACATAAAGGACATGTGAATTTCGCTACCCGTAAGCCTATGTAATAAACCCATTCTATTGGATACCATCTGTGGATGATTTCCAGGGCTGCGCATTCTTCGATGACGTGACCATGTTCATCGCACAATGTGCAGCGTATGATAGGAGGGGGAAATATGAACTGGTGTCTTTATGGTGACTGTCGTTCCTCCTGTAGGTATAGGATGGTACGAGGTTCATCTACAAATTACTAGGTGGAAGGATCCTCTAGATAGGATCGCTCGATTGCATGTAAGGCATCCATATATTGTGGGATTTCTAGGAAATGATGGGTATAGTGCCCATAGTTGCTGTAGATAGTGCATGCATTTTTGGTCTGCAATGCTTTACCTTTTCCTTTGGTGGCATGTTCCTTTCTTCGGGAACGTGGTGTCGTGATATCTACCTCAGAGCCAAGGAGTGGTTTTAGTGCGTCTTGCTCTAGGCAGATATGGGTAGGGTGTCTTATTACGTCACATATGGTGCAAACTAGTGATTCCCGTTGTGTGGTGGGAGTTTCCAGCTTCTTTCCTCTTCTCTTGGTTTTCTTAGTCATAATCATCGATTTTGCAAAGGGAATTTCCTTTGCAGGGATGTTTTCGACAGTTTCCTGAACGGGTAGGGCCTCTTTGGGACCAAGGGGCTTTAACTCTGTGGCGGTGATATGTGTGGCTCCCGTCCCAGTAGGGGGAATGAGGTACCAAACTAGTATTGCAAAAGATATGTTTGGTAACACCAATGTGGCCAAGACCTGCTGGGATACGTAACCAGCTGGGGGGTAGATGAAAGGGGTTTGGGAAGCGGCGTAGGATAGAGAGGCTATCACTGTCGAGGATTCCGTGTCATTACTGCTTGTTTCCACGTCTTGGCTAGATTCAGTGCTTGATGTTGAAATCATGCACACTAGAGCTCCTGTGACATCTGGTGATGATGCAAGTATTATAGGTGAATCTCCTAGGAATGATCCTAGGATGGAAGATGGTTTGAACTGTCTGGGGCCATATTATTGGTACCGTGAAAGCGCATCCGCAGATGTATCTATGTAGGGTAGAATGACATTGGTATTTGTTAGGGGCCGCTTTTCGCTATGCGTTAATTTGTCGACAGTAGGGATGCGGTCCTCATGGGGGAACATCATAGTTCAGAAGACGAAGGAGTAGACGGCTAACATGACGTACATATGACTCCAACCAAGGAGTATATTGTAGTCCAAATGAGCATCTAAGACTTCAATTTCTATAAGGACCGTCTTTCTGGCTAAGCAGACTAGGAAGTTTTGGTAGAGACCGATGGGGGTTGAAGCGCGACCATCGTATGCTCTAAGCGTTATGTCTAATAGCTTTAGCTTGAGAGACCCTAAATTCTACCAAATTTTCTTTGACATGATGCATGTGGATGCACCCTTGTCAATGACACATCGGTGAATGGTAATGTTTTGGACCGAAATTGGTATCTGAAAGGCGACCATTAAAGGAAGCTTAGGGGTGGCTTTGTCTGAATCAGAAGCCATTAGGCGCGTATCGGCAGGGTCGATAATGCCTAACACAGAAAGAAAGGCTTTCTGTTTCTTTGGGAAGGACTGTAATACTTCCAAAGTTGACATGGCAGTGGGAGATTGAGCTAGATCATCCATGATGCTATAGTTATGGGATTCTTTGGAATAGTTTCATGCTCGCCTATTTGGTCCCTTAGCCATCTTGGGCAACGGGTCGATAGGAATATTTGATATGGTCAAAGGTGTGGTTGGTATACTGGTACTAGCCCCTGACACGTTGGTGTCTGGTGGGGTGTCGTAATTTCGATTCTGTGTTTGAAAAAACATTTCCTCGCCAATCATGTATATTTCATGGTTGTTTTTTCCAGAGTCATCGTGATTTTGTTGCTGAGTGCTAACTATCCCTTGATGAGGGAAGGGTTCCTGCATGACTGTTGGCTGCTGGGCGGATCCCCCTTGCCCACGGTTACTCTGCAGCTTTTTCAGCTTAGGGAGTTCGGGACAGTGGTGAGTGTAATGGTCATACTCACCACAGATTGAACAAGAGTGGTTTGTTTGAAGAGGTGGCCTTTTGTTTTGCCTTTGGGAGTTGCTTGACTCCTGTTTTTTATTTCGGGTGGAGTTTCCTCCAGCCTAAAATCGCAGAGGGCGTTGTTGGTTGTTGCCCCCTGCCTAGGATTTCCTTTAGGCTTGTTTTTCCTTTTTTCTTATCCGCATTAGGAGGATAATTCTCTTGGTTATATGGTTGGCGCAGTTGGTTTTGGGAAGGTTGCACAAAGTTCACCTATGCATTAGTCTGCATGGGCGGGTCTTGCGCTGGGGACTGTACATAATGCAGTCCCTGGTTTGTAAATGGTTGTTGGAGGTAAGCTCTTCCGTTAGCATGTCTATCTACGTACTGGGTCCCCATAGCCAAAGGATAGGGTCCTCCACGTTGATGGTGATACGACGACGCCCTACTGGTCAATTTTTGCAGAGGCATGTGATGACTTTTGTAGCCAAGTTGTGGTACGTTCTGGGTAGAATCATACGTGTAACCGGGGTTTTGAACGCTGCTGCCTAGGCAAATTTGGTTCAATGACCCAATTAAACCGTCTGCAAATTTAGACGCGCTTGGAAATTCTTGTAAGTTTGCAGGTGCGGGGCGTTTGGCATGATATTGTAAATATACCCTGACTGCATATAGATCAGCTCGAGCTATTGATCCTTACTGATGGCGTCCTCTTCGGATATGGGATTTTTCTGTGCCACATCCTTTGAAATCTATGTGGTGAGAGTTTTCAGGAACAGGTCTAACAGAACTCGATCGTCGAGTTTGGCTTTGCACAAACTTCGAAGCAGCCGCCATTCGTGGAGATGGTCCGAGATATGAACGACAGGTGTCTGCCTAAAATGTGTTAGTAATTCCATTCCGAAATCATGGTGGATGGGTAACTAAAAATAGGTCAGGAATGCAGTGGCAAGGGCGCTAAAGGTTCCATGTGTAGCAGAGGGTTGCTCCACATACCATTTCACTGCTACTCCAGTTACAGTGCATTGAAACATTCTCAGTCGAATAGTATCATCAATGATGTTGTTTGACAAACACCATAGATGAAAAGTTATAACATGATTTCCTGGGTCTTCCGCTTGCTTTCCTTCGAACTTTGGAATATCCAAAGGGAGCTTTGTGGGCATGGGAGGCCATATGGGGTTATGTGCAATGGGGTCATTTGTCAACTTGATTAAATCTGGTAGATTTAACGAAGCTAGAAAAGGTGACTTCGAGGTTGTATCCATTGCAGCTTGTGAAAACACAATGTTCTAGTTAGGAAGAGGGTTAGTCTATGACGTACCTTGCTGTGTGTTCACTTGGCTTCCCGAATGAGTAGCACTCCTCTATCCTCTAGGGGTTGTGGGAGGAGTGGTGTGTGGTGTGGCATTGGGAGACGTCCCAATAAAGGATGAACCAATAATGGTGGCGGTGTTCCATCTTTGACACCTAAATGGCGAAAGACCTGGAACCCCTCACGGTAATGGGGCGATGTCCAAAATACGTCTATATCAACGAGGTCAAATTGGGTTTGTTTTGGAGTCGACTAGGTATGGATTTTGAAATATTTGAGAGGATAGATATTGTAATCAAAGAAAAATTCCGATCGCATACATAAAACAAAGTGAAAATAAAATAATTTTTTCTGTTAGATTAGTCTTATGTGATCAGTTAATAAAAAAATATGGTTTTTGTTTGATTGTGTATGATACTCAAATCCTAGAATACTTAATTGTCCTCACACGCTCAAACGTAAGTGGGCCTTGAGAAGATATCTTACAAGTGCTGGCACAATGTCCCGTAAGAGCTGGAAATGCCCTGAGTCAACCGAAGAAAATCCACCAAGGTAAGGGTAGAGGATCTATTGCTTTCCTACATCATCACCTATAGGGAAAGGATGCCCTAATTTTGGCCACTAAGTACCACCGTCCCACGTGAGCGTTCGAGTCTTGGGCTTCTTGATAATTCAGCTAGCAGTACCGAGTATCAGTCAGGTCAGGTAGCCCCAACTGATACCTTCCCGCACTGTGCCTAAGCCTAACCCCCTCTGAATCAGGTCTCTACCACGCTCGGGTTTTCTTTTTCGTGGGCTGATAGGTGGATTTGAAAGCTCCATAAACAATCAACTTCTATGTTTCAAGATAAAGAATGATCAAGGTGGCTTATTGGATGCATTAGGGGAATTTTGAGCTCTAAAATGGGCCTCCTAAGGAAATTATAAAATAATAGTGGAAATAATAAAATAAGATTTGATTACATCATCAAATTTTGGAGGGAAAAAAGAAAAAACTACTTTTTTTCAACTCGTGTTTTGAACTTATCACCCTAAGGTTATACTCAAATTTCAAGCAGGAATACTCGTTGGATGAAAAATTTAATTCCCCATCCAAGGAGTACCCATGTTGTATACTTTTTATGGACTCTGATACACAAGTATTTCTCATTTTTCATGTAGCAGATTCCATCAAAAGTATGCAACATGGGTAGTCCTTAGATGAAGAATTAAATTTTTCATCCAACGAGTACCACCGCTCGAAATTTGAGTAAACCCTTAGGGAGAGAAGTTCAAAATACGAGTTGAAAAAGTAGTTTTATTATTTTATTATTTTTTAATATTTTTACTTTTTTACTTCAAAAATGATGAATCATCCCCCATGCTTGACATCATCACCTTGAATCCTATTGGTTCTCATAAATTTTATTTTGGTTGTACATTTTTCTTAGGAGGCCCATTTTAGACCTCAACATTACCCTAATGCCTACCCCCTTGATCCTAACTTAGACTATAAATTCTTTTGTGGCCCCTGTGGGGAGAATTTAGTGAGTTTTGTTAAGTTAGTTTTAGGTGTCTTTGATTTACTTAGTGTGTGGGTGCGTGTGAGAAAAAATTGAACAAGCACATAGTTTGAACGTGTGGATATGTGATGATCCTTTTCAAAATCCCCTATTTAAACTATGTTCTATTTTTCCTTGCTCAAAAGAAAAACATGCGCAGATATGGGCCGCTTTCTATTTTTCCTAGTTAATCTATGTGATCAACTATAGGGAGACGACAAGTTGTGAATAGATAGTGTTCATATGCTTGCTAGGATCACTAGAGTGTGCAAAGGCAACAAATATTACTTTCTCTTCTATCGACAATTCAATCCTAGTCCCGAAATCCTAGTGCAAAAATTGAACTAAACTAATGGCTTTTACACTAGAAAAAACAAGTGCTAAGCATGCATGGACTTGGGCCACTTACTTTGGCTAATTACCTAGGTGTTTTGGTACCTAAATTTTCAAGACATAGATTTTTTCGGAATGCAAGTTAGTTTTCCCCCTACTTAAACTATGTGTGTAACTTTGCAAAAATCAACTTGAAATAAAAATAACACCAAGCCTACCAAAAGCAGCTAAGAGTGAGTTCTAGCAAGTTGTGGGGTACCTCAACCTGTGCTGGAATATGTATTATGGGATGCCATACACCTTTACAAGCAAGGAAAGATGGAATTATTTGAAAAAACTTCTCGTTCTATTTTTTGCGCGCAAAAGGCTGAAACATGTGCGCTGACTGCACGCAGGTCATCTTTGAACACGTGCCTTGAGGTGCGCCTGTTTGTGAGAAATGCACACAAATTTCTGCAATGTAGTTTTTTGGAGCTCTTCTGCTTTAGTCTATCACTAGGGGTGAACCAGGAAATGAAGGAGAGAAAGGGGGTAGTTCCAGCCCAACTCCACAGCAAATATGGAGGTCTCTACAAAAAGTAACTACCATATAAAGTTGTAAATAAAATTTAGTGGAGTCGCCAATCCTGTGTTAGTGTGTTTGGTGCACGTATGTGCGAAATCACACCAAATTAAGGGGTGTCGTCTTCCCTCTTAAGTTATTGGTCACATGTGGAAAATAAATGGAGTCAAGCAAGTTAGTGGAGCATGCTAGAACATAAACATACTAGATAGAGAAATAGCATGGATATTCAAACATAAAAATTAAACTAAAACTAAAACAAAGAAAAAAAAAGATCTGAATAGAGTCAAACAACTTCAATAATCCAAACGATGGCGCTCATGTCCCCTCTTATTGAGTGATGGTAGGAATGAGGATGAAACTTTAACCCACTTGCCAAAGGGCCCTTAGAACTAGGGTTTCTAAGTCCCGATGCAAGGATGTCTTTACTTTCGACCTGCCTTGGCGCAAAGTCTCCCTCTCTCTACTATGGTGGACTGGAGTTATTGGATGGCCTAAACTAAGTCCCCTCTATCTCTACTCCGGATCACACACTGTTTGTATTACTTGGGGTAATTATGGCTAGCATAACAATGTGCTCTCTCTTTGTTCATCTATTGGTGGCCTTTTATAGGAGAATTCAAATCCTCCTTCCCTCTCTTGGTACATTGTGGATAGTGACTCAAGAGAGGAGGGTGATTCCATTGTGTGCCACATTTATTCCATTGTGTGCTCCCTTGATGTCCTAAGGAGGCTTGGGTGGTTGTCCTTAGGCAGCTTCAAGTGTGAAATCAATGTCCTGGAGTGTGCCTTGTGGTCCCAAAAAGTGACTTCTGCCACCCCTAGGATTGCGCGCATTTTGGAGTAAAAAGCGTGCAAAGGCAGGGTTATCAAAGAATTTTGTGCGCAAAGGAACATTTAAATAGTCCTTTGTTTCCACAATTTAATTTTTTCCCAGACCTTAGATATTTTTAAATACTTTTAGATTCTCTAATGTCTCTTAGCCCTGTAAATCTTTCTTCCTGAAATTAAATAATGTCACCTTTTCTTATACGATTTTCCAGTGATAACAATGGGGACCATTTATTTCTTTGGGGGGGAGGAATGATCCAGGTGGATATTGGTGGCCACTCGCCTATTCCACCTAGTCAGTTTCATCATTCTTCTTATTTACTATTTTTAGCATTTTTTTGGGTGTTGAACTTACAGAGCTCTTTTGAGGACCTAATCAGTGTAGTGCTCGAGGAGATATTTCCAATGAGGGATCATATGCATCAAACGGTGATACTATGACCATGTTACGACCTCGGGAAGTTGGCTACCCAACTAACCCCAACGGGGCCCATAAACTCTTGGTGTTACATCTCCTCTGGATAGGGTTTTGGTTGTTCAGGGTTTTCTCTTATTGTTCTATAATAAAAAGGCCTTGAGCCTCATTGTAACACACTTCAGAGGCATGTAGTTGAAACATCTCTTCTAAGAGATAAGCTATCATTTCCCTAGCTAGTTTGTGTCCATTCTGTCTGTAAGCATATTTAAGTCATTTGAGATTAATGAAATGAAATTTTTTTTATGCTATATCTCTATGTTTGTGTTTATTTCTTCATTTTATTTCATTCCTGCATAAATCCAGATTTAGGTTACGAATCCATGAGGGTTTGAAACATATTTCAGTTTCAATGTTTTGCAGTAATATTCAGTAAAATTCATGCAAGTTCCACGGTCTCCACAGATCATTTTAGAGAGTGAAAAATATCTTATTTGAAATTATTTTTTATTATCTCAAATGGGTTTTTTATGGAATTTGATTTTGTTTCCCTGTTTGACAGATATGAGAAATTGAAGTTACATTTGTCTTGAACATTGCACCGTCGAGCGTCCTCTGAGTTTGTGGAATCATTTTCTCACCCCACAGGTCATCACATTTCACGGGCCTTATATCAATGGAAAGATCTCTTTAATACATGAAATGGGTCTTTGATGGAATTTGATTTCATCACCTATATTAGAAGTTATCAGCAAAGTTGCAGCAAGAGGTCCATTTCAACCTAGATCTAGATCAGTGGTATCAGAGCGGTTTGATATTTCTTGATATATCTTTGCATGTCCCTAACGAGGTCGGGGTATAAGGATTTAAGGATTGATCTGGTTCAACGTTTGCAAGATTAGCCTCCCAAAACTCGACTGCCTCCCATGGCGGAAGAAAAGAAAGACAAGAGAGTAGGAGATCCTATCAAAATATTTCTTGAGGAGACCCTCGAGAAACAACGGAACGCGATGATGGATAAATTTACCCAGATCCTTCAACGATTGGCCACCGACAATGAATCTACATGTAACAGCCACTCTGGAGGTGCCAGTCCTTTCAAGGTACAATTCAAATACTACATTTCTGTATTTGAAGGCCAGATAGATGTAGACGCCGTAGATAGAGGGTTGCATTTGCTGGAAGGGTATTTTTCGATCCATGATTTATATGGCTGAGAAAAGATTACTTTTGCACTACTCAAAGCCACCCCCCCATGTCAAATACTGGTGGGAAACCTACCGTGAGAAAAATTACGAGAGGGAACCCTCTCTATTCTCTGCTGCACCCACTTGGAATTTGTTCCGAGATGGAATCAAGGAAAAATATTACCTCGTGGGGAGTATGAGGATAAGTACATCCAATGGACCACACTATGGCAACTAACGGATCACAATGTGCACAAGCTAGCGAATTTGTTCCATACTCTGTGCACAAAGTTACGTATTAAAGATTCAGAGAGAAATTTTGTGTTGAAGTACTGCATATGTTTGCACAGATACATTTAGGAGGAAATGGAGTTCCTCGACATTACTTCGCTTGGCGCGACATATCGATAAGCCGCCAAGGTTGAGAAAAAATTTAAGCAGAAGAAGTGAGACTTTGGATGTGCGAATCTGAAGCTAGGAAAAGGCACCCCCGAACTACAGAACAAAGGGAAAAGCCAAAGCGGGCGGCTCAAAACAACACCACAAAGCCAAATAAGGGCACGAGGAAGTGGTGTGAATTTCATAAAAGCTCCACTCACAACACAAGCAAGTGTCAGACCAAACAGTCACTGGTCACCGAATTGAAGGAATCCAAATCATATGCCTATTCTGATTCTGTGTTAGAATCGGACAAGGGGAATGAAAAATGGAAGAAGATCATTGATCTGGATCCCAGTGTCATTGTTTCCACCACCAAGCTCTAGAGGGAGGATCCCGAGGATCCAGAGGAGGGAGAGAACCTCTTCCATTTGCAACTTTGGGTGAAGGGTTCTCCACTGCATTTCCTTGTCGATAGCGGAAGCTAAAATAACCTCATTTCAGAAGACCTCGTGAAGTGGCTCAGCCTACCAACCACAACACACCCACAACCATATACCATCAGGTGGCTTCAACAAGGAAGAGATTTCCGCGTCATCCAACAGTGTCACCTTCTGTACAACATCAAGCCCTTCACGAATGAGGTATTGTGTCATGTTGCTCCTTTTGACATGTCTAGTGTATTATTTGGCCAACCATACATGTGGAAGTAAGATGATGTGTATGAGTCTAGACCTCGTTATGTTATTACTACTTTGGGAAATAAGTTTTACAGGATACTGAAGGTAGTACTGCCTCCCACCATCTCTTTGATTACTGAAAAGCAACATAGTTAGATTATTTCCCAAACTATGAAATTTGTTTTCATTACAATTCACCCACATGGAAAGAAGAAAATTATGGTCACAACCTCCAAACAAGGCTTCCCTGCACGGAAACAAAAATGGCCAAAGTTTTCGAGGAATACAAGGACATTTTCTCCTCACCAACAGAGGTTCCTCTACACTTTCAGGTCAAGCACTCCATTGATCTGACCCTAGGCTTGTCATTGCTTGATGTTACCATACCTCATGCGACAAAAAAGACAGAATCCACACATGTATTGTCTAACGTCTGCCAATAGGTCCACGACATCTTGGAGAAATCCAATGCCAAGATCAACATCGAGTGCTACACAATTTTAAGGTGGGCGACACATTTTGGTTACATTTGCAGAAGGAGCACCTCTCTAGACCCCACTGCAAGCTACACCCACTTCAAAGCAAGCCAAATCCTTCACCGAGGAAAGTGGTTCACCAGGGACCAGGTTCAACATAAATTTCCCTATGATATGATATGGGTGGATGACTTGTTTTTCTAGGCAAGCACCTCCCACTCAATTAAAACAAATTAAGGATCTTGCTTATACATGCATGTACGGAATTGAATTCTTGATTTAGGTGTATGTGTTTTAATTGGTTTGAGTCTTTATGCGTGAGCAATTAAAAATTTGTTTAAGCTGATTAAAATCATGTACCGCAACCATAAATTGTAGCAAATTAACCAACAACACATAACAACAAACATAATAAAGGAGTTCACCCTCAACACTTGGGCTACGTCTCCTTGAGCCTTCGTCAATGGACTTGGCTCTTTGGGATTAAGATGGTCAATTTATTTTACAATATTATGCTCAACTCAAATGGTTGTTTGGACTGTACCAATGGGTTTAGAATGCAAAAATACCTCTGGATTGACTCCTCAATCTCTGGAAATGGACATAGGCTCCCTTGGGCTTGACCTCTTATG
Source organism: Pinus albicaulis (assembly GCA_034641835.2). Lineage (NCBI taxonomy): Eukaryota > Viridiplantae > Streptophyta > Pinopsida > Pinales > Pinaceae > Pinus > Pinus albicaulis. The sequence goes on along the minus strand of CM076575.1, from coordinate 1,566,151,696 downwards.
TCGGTGTCCTTGAGCTTCCCTGAGCTTCTCTATGGAAAAAACTCTTCTATAAGTCCTCTTCTGCTCCTGAAACCTATTCTAATATCTCCAACACATATCAATCATCCAAAATAGGTTGTTCATTCGCTCAAAATGACCTCGGGCTACCCGTTCTATTCCTCCAACACCTGGTGGCACTAGGTTCCCTGAAACTTCCCTATGGTTTCTTTAGCTCTAGAAGTCTTCAAATGGCTCTGAAAATCCCTCCATTGATTTCATAATGTCCAAAATAGTCAGAAATGACTATTCATTTGCTCAAAATGGGCTCTTGCTACTCTGGCTATGCCTCCAACACTTGGTGGCACCCTGTGGCTCTGGGCTCACTCAAAAATTCCCTGTAGCATATTTGCCTTCATAATTCTCAAAATTCTTCTTCAAACCCCATCATTGGATTCAAAAGGTTCAAGATAGTAAAAAATGACTATTGGTTTCCTGAGAATGGCCTCTGGCTGCCCTGGCTAGGCCTCATTCTCCTACTGGCTCCTAGTGGCCCTTGGAACTTATATGAAGCAAAATCATGCTTATAAGTCCTTAGCTGGATCTGCAAACCTCACCAATGGCTCTATAATGCTCAAATTAGTCAAGAATGACTCTTTCTTTCCCCAAAATGGTCGAAAATTGAGCCTTCTACACTTTTTCCCAATATCTCCTAGGAAAACTCCACTAAATGTGGAGAAATCTAGTTAATTGGAGTTAGATTAGGGTTGAACACTAAATTTGGTGCACCCTTATCCGCTCCGCCACCAAAGTCGTGCATTAAAAGATATCATTAGGGCAGTGGCCACATGTGCACCCCCAAATGTTAAGTGGCTTATGCATTAGCGGAAACAACAGAATTCTGTATCGGAGTTTCATTATACATACATACGTTCGCAATTAACATCGAATCCCTTTTATGGGACTTCAAAATATCAAAAAAATTCGCAACCGTAATACAAGGTACATCGCAGATCGCACGTCGCAGAATATAACAATACCATTAACGTTTAAACAATACAAGTGCCGACGCGAAGTTGCGATCACATCGCCACATCGTAATTTGGATGAAATACCTTTTTGCAGATCGCGAATGTTAACATTTCACAATACTGCCACTTTAATGACTTCAAAGACTGCAACAAATACATTATTTTTATCGTATACGATATGCGATCTCATCGCATCGCATACTAAATAGTTTATCGTGCGAAATTATTATCCATAACCACAGTAATCTGCGATATGCACTTAAGCGCTATATCGACACGTGGCTCCTCTCGCATCATCACATCGCCGCATATATTATTTAATTTTCGATGTCTTCCATGTAAATAAAACCATTGCCGATTACGATGCATGAAATCTCTCCTGTTGCGATTTAAAATCTCTACCGTTGATCTCCCAATGTTGCCTCTGTGATCTAATCACCACCGTTCGGCCCTTGCTTTTGACTGGATCACGACCGTCCGTTCCACCTGCAACATTTCTACAGCTGTGCAATCCTTGATTCTATATGTAGAGTTCAAGACTCCATGAATACCACCAATTCAGATCACAATATTTGGGGAGGAATGATCCAGGTGGATATTGGTGGCCACTCGCCTATTCCACCTAGTGAGTTTCATCAGTTTTATTATTTAATATTTTTAGCATTTTTTCGGGTCTTGAAATTCAGGAGCTGTTTTGAGGATATAAATGGTGTATCTTTTGGAGAGATCTTTCCAATGAGGTATCATATGCATCAAACGAAGATATTATGACCAAGTTGCGACCTTGGGATGTTGGCTACCTAACTAATCCCAATGGGGCCCATAAACTCTTGGTGTTACATCTCGTCAGGTTAGGGTTTTGGTTGTTTAGGGTTTTCTATTATTGTTCAATAATAAAAATTCCCTTGAGCCTGATTTTAACACAATTCATAGGCATGTAGCTGCCACATCTCTTCTAATAGATAAACTACCATCGCCCTAGCTAGTTTATGTCCATTCTATCTGTAAGCATATTTCAGTCATATGATATTAATGAAGTGGAGTTTTATTTATGCTACATATCTATGTTTATTATCATTTCTGTATTCTATTTCATTCTTGCATAAAACCAGATTTAGGTTACGACTCCATAAGTCTTTGAAACATATTTCAATTTCAATTTTTTGAAGTAATCTTCAGTAAAATTCATGCACATGAAACAGTCTCCACAGATCATATTAGAGAGTGAAAAATATCTCATTTGAAATTATTTTTTATTATCTCAAATGGGTTTTTTACGAAATTTGATTTCGTTTCTTGGTTTGAGAGATATGAGCAATTAGAGTTACACCTGTCTGGAACACTACACCGACGTGTGTCCTCTGAGTTCATGGAATCATTTTCTCACCCCACAGGTCATCAAATTTCAAGTGTCTTATATCACTGGAAATACCTATTCAATACATCAAATGGATCTTTGACATACTTTGATTTCATCACCTATAGCAAAATTTATCATCAAAGTTGCAGCAAGAGGTCCATTTCAACCCAGATCATCCATTTTGCATTTAATGGCATGATTCCTACACATTCTCAGACCAAGTGGCATTATGGTTCAAATAGGGTCTTAGGTTCAAATGGCGTACCCTAGAAATAGAAGCAAGGTGAAATTTGAAGGAGAAAAAGTGGCTAGATTCCATGGTGGTGTTGGTTCCTCCACCAAGTTTGGCTCTCCTAGTTAGGACTCAAAATATCCATTTACGATTGGTTATTAAGAACTAGTTTACTGATAGTAAATGTTTATGTTTGAATTTCTCTATGGGATGGATGAATATTTCATGGGATTGGGATATTTCCCCATAGTCATTAGGTATCCACTCTACCCATAACCACTATTCCTATTTTGTTACTCTTGTTACACTCTCTCATACTAATATGCCAAACATGGGAATTAAATTGTGCTTAGGATCTAGAAAAAGTGGCCGTAGGAGGGGATATAAGAAAACTACCAAAAAATGCAAGCCTCAAAATCCTCCTCAGCATATTAATAGGGCATATAAGGATTCCATGAATACGCATATAATTACTACCAATATTTATCTTCTATAGCGAAGGAAGAATTTTCCTAGGGGGATAATTTAGCTATGCAAAAAATAAGGATTCTCTCCATTGATCAAATTTAATTTGAATTCAAGGATTGGATTCTTAACACTAAATTTTCATGAACTAGAGACACCATAATATTTAAGCTTACTAAACTCTATTGGATGAATAAATTCATTATAGGCCAAGTAGAACAGGAAAGAGGACATCAATAGTACGATAACCTTCATAAATCATCATACCAACCAAGCATACTCAAGATGAAAGGTTGTACCCCTCCCAACCCCATTTTCATTGATGCAAATCCTGAGGGATAAGGGTGCACCTAGAGCAGTAGGTGCAATCATACAACCTTATGAGCTAACGAAATAGGTTTTTTTTATCTTGTTCTAAGAGGGACTAATATCCTCGTCTAGACTATGTTTTTTATATTTTATTTTTCTATTATAGGTTATATAGGTTTATTGTTTTTAAGGATGTGAAAGTAAAAAACATTGTCTAAACATATAGTAAGACAAACACTAGTTTTTTGAATTACTATGATTTTTCTTTTCTAAAAGGAAGGACATGAGTAATATTTCCTATAATCATTTTCTATCGTATAAATATAAAAACTAGGTATCTTACAAAAAAAAAAAAAAGATTAATCTTCATCTCTTGAGTTTTAAGAACATTGATAAGGAAGTAATAGTTTTATTTTCACCTTTAGTTTATATGGTTGAAAAAGTTTGAATATAAATTTTCGTAGATATCTTCCATTTTCATTGATTAACATATTATAAATATATATACTTGTATAAAGATACTGAAATTAAGATCTGGATCATGGGGGATAAGATCCAGAAGGCTTTAATGTCAAGAGATGAGAGAAAATATACAAATATGCCATAAAACAAATTGAAAAAACAATGATGAAAATACATGAATTGAATATACCATAAAAATATGAAAGAGATAGTTTTGGAGAAGAATTTTTCCATTAAGAAGAACCATTACATGCAATAAGGCTAATTTTGGGACCTCTCCTTCCCACCCTTTGATCTCTTCCTATTACCTTCTTATAAGGGCTCTAGTTGACAAAGTCAATTTTGATTAGGTTTGACTCTATCAATTGCATATCTATCAAGTTTTGTTTTACATAAAAGAATGAGTTTATGAATTATACATATGAACTTAGAATATGAGCCCCCCTAAGATTTGGATCAACCCTCCCCCTTTAGAAAATGATGGTCCCCTTCATTTCAGCCATGCTAAAAAGGTGGGGTGTCTCATTATGTTCATCATACCATTATGGTTACAATGTTCCAAGTTTCAATGAAGATAAATGTGTGGTTAGCCCATAAATATGGGTTTTTTCATGAACCATAATCATCATGATTACAATATGTTGAGTTTTAATAGAGAGAATAATTTTGTGTAGCCAACCCATAACCATGGGTTTGTCGATGACTCGTAATCATCATTATTACAATGTCTTGAGTGCCCATGAAGAGAAAGGATTTGCATGGTTAGCTAATTATCATGGGTTTCTAAATGACCCATAACCAGGTCGACAATGGAAATCTTGGGGAATGTCTGTTTTGTGTGGTTTTCCAATACCCGTGGTAATCATGGGTTTTATATTGATCCATAACTTAGTTGGAAATTGTAATATTGGAGAATGGTTTTGTATGGTTAGCTCATAGCCATAGGTTTGTGGATGCCCCATAACCTTGGTTCCATTTTTTTTAGAATTGGACCTATAGCTACAATTTTGTTGGTAGCTTTTGCTACTTCTAATAAAATCAAATTTTTATATAGAATTATTTTGGTAATAATCACATTCAAATGAAAATTGTCGACGTGTTTCGAACCAACCAGTGTGGTTCATCATCAGGACTAGGTGAGAGATCAGATCCGGGCATTGAGTTTAAATAGATGCAAAAATAGCTAAACTAGTCATTAGGATAAGAGCTAGTTTGACTTTGAAAATACAAGTAGATTAATAATAGCTAGTTTTATTTATTTAATAAATTATTTAATTATTTGATATATATATATATATCTCAAGTAATTAAATAAATTAAACTGGCTATAAATCATCTGTTTATAATATTATGTATCTTTTTTTGTTTTATTTATGGTTATTAAGTTCATATTATTATTATTTGTTTATTTTGTTCTTTCTTTGTATTATTATATTATATTTATTTATTTATATTCTTATTATTTTCCTTTCTCACAAGGAAAAAAAAAAGGGAGGAAAACACTAGACCATTAAGAATAAAGGGCAAGGATCCAACACCTTCTTATATTCCAATCGTCATCTCTATTGAGATTTACAAGTCTTTTTTCAATTTCTAAGGCCTCTCTTAATTTATGATGATGGAAGTGGTCAATCCTAGCTATGACCTTACCCTCTTCGATGCATATATGATGGTTAGTCTTTTCCACATGCTCAGCTAGGGCAGAGGTGTGAGATCTTCCATGTTTAATGTCAACAACATTTTCACATATCCTTTGCTTTATAAACCGACTAGTTTCACCAATGTAAGTTGTCCCACATGAACAAGGAATAATGTAGACACCTTTTCCATCCCTAGGGTTTACCGAATCTGTAACCTATTTAAGAGAGTTGTGAATCGTGCTAAGGGCCTTGAAGGAAGAAGAAACCTTATGCTTCTTAAGGATCCTATCAATCCTATCAGTGGTTCCCGGATTGAAAGGAAGTCGTACACTGCATGACCACTGATTAGGTCCATTTATATTTTTATTTTTAACTAAAGGACCTCTTTCTACTTTAAGAAAAGGTGTCTACATTATTCCTTGTTCCTATGTGACACCTTACATTGGTGAAACTGGTCGGTCTATAAACCAAAGGATTTCTGAACATGCTGCTGACATTAAACATGGAAGATACCACACCTCCGTCCTAGTTGAACATGTGGAAAAGACTAACTATCATATCTGCATTGAAGAGGCTAAGGTCATAGATAGGATTGACCATTTTCATCATCGTAAGTTAAGAGAGGCCTTAGAAATTGAAAAAAGACCTGTAAATCTCAATAGAGATGACGGTTGTAATATAAGCAGGTGTTGGATCCCTGCCCTATATTCTTAATGGTCTAGTGTTTTCCGCCCTTTTTTTGGCCTCATTCGAAAAGAAAATAATAAGAATATAAATAAATATAATATAATATAATAAAATAAGCAATAAAGAATAAATAATAATAATAATGATTAATTAACTAAATTAAATAAAATGAAAATATCTATATATATATTAAACAATTAAATAATTAAATAATTTATTAATTAAATAAAACTAGTCATTATTAATCTATTTGTAGTTTCAAAGTCAAACTGGCTGTTATCCTAACAACTAGTTTAGCTATTTCTGCATCTATTTAAACTCAACGTCTGGATATGATCTCTCACCTAGTCCTGATGATGAACCACACTGGTTGGTTCGAAACGCATCGACGATGTTCATTTGAATGTGATTATTACCGAAAGAACTGTATATAATTTTACGATGGATCACAAAAGCAGAAATTATAAAAAAAAAACAAATTTTGTTGAAGTGTCATTTGAGATATTGAAGATACATTTCCATTGTTATAAAACACTTACTCTATTGTAGCTCTTGGAATCAGAAAATCCTTCTTGAAACTCAAGGTACATGTGGTCGGTTTGCTTTACAACCATGTGTGACTTCAATGGATGATATCTTATAAACTAGGAAATGAAATAGCTTTTCATAAAATATCGTTTGAGAAAATAAAGTACACTCTTTGAAATGCTATATAATGGTTGTGGCATATGTATAAAGTTTGTTGAAGATGGATACCATACACTCTTGAGATATCATACACTCTTTGAAATGATATATAATGGTTGTGGCATATGTATAAAGTTTGTTGAAGATGGATACCTTATGTTCCATCCATTATTGTGCTTCTATGGTGGCCCTAAAACTATGGGTAAATTAAGAAAAGGATGAAATGAGGTTCCCAAAGATTCCATATGCCACATTTATATTTTTTTTAAGCCATGTCATTGTTATACAAACAATTTATGGCCCAAATAATGGACTCTAAAAGTGCCAAAAGGATGTTGGCGATTACTACAAATCTTTGAATACATATAAAAATATGCTTCAAACCATAGTTTACATGGGGTGATAGCCTTTTTCTTATATCAATGATCTCAATCTTAGGGGCTAAGATTTAGAAATCTTGAATGTTGAGAGAGGAAGAGGGAAAACTTGCAAATTTTACATGAAATTGATCACGAGAACATTGATGAAAACACATTAATTGTATACACTTCAAAGCTACGAAAAAGAGAAAGAGAATTTGTGAAAGATTCATTGAGAAGAACCATTACATGCAATGAGGCCAATTTTGGGATCTCTTCTTCCCAACCTTCACTCTTGTCCTATTTCCTTCTTATAAGGTCTCTTGTTTATGAAGTCAAATTTGATTAGGCTTGACTCCACCAAACATATATCTATCAAGTTCCTTTTTACATTAAAAAATGACTTTATGACTTGTACATGTAAACTTAGGCTATAAGCTCCCCTAATATTTGGGTAAAATGAAACCTGATGTGGATATAGAGAGGGAATTCTAGGTAATTATTTCCACTCTCCATTTTCTCAGCATAAAAAAAATTGCATATTCTTTCTTCTCGCCAAGTTTTCACTTTATAACACTATAGATCTTCATAACTTGTTAATGTATATTTAGAAAATTTTAATTCCAATCTGTTCTTTTTTAAAAACATAATGTTAAAGTAAACTAATTAAATCGTTATCCTTTTTACTTGATCTCCCATACACCAAAGTTGGTCTTAATTGACTATAGTCATCATCATCATCTTTGTTGTCTTCTAATAATTAATTGACTATAGTCGTCATCATCATCTTTGTGGTCTTTGCAGCACAATCTCTTTTTAAATCTAGTTGTGATTATGATTTTAAAGGAGTCAATATTTTCTATAATTGTCATCTCCTTTATTCTCCAATAATTTAATAAGAATCAATGCCTTTATGCTCCCCTCTCTTAAGGATCACTAACTTTTAATAATATTTGGAGCATGTAAAAACATTTTTTCATTCGTATTAATTATCTTGTCCTTACATATAATCATAATTTTCTTCTCGGTGGAAAAATAGTTTTCTATAAAATTACTTTTGGTAGAAAATAAACATCTATACACTATTAAGTTAAAATATGACATCTTCCCATATTACGTTACATTTTTTTTATTTAGTATGCTATTGTTTTTATATTAGAGGAACATGAATGGAATTCTTAATGTAAAGATATCTTTAATAATTTTAATATTTTTGACAGAATGATAAACTAAATGTTTAAATTTATTTGTATATTTTATTTTTTTTAATTTTATATTTAAAATTTTCAACTTTTTTTATTAGTATTAATTTAAAGGAAAAGATTATAGTAATTATGCTTTGATTATAAATATTGATCTATTTGTTAATATAAAACATAAAGATTTTTTTAACAATATTATATAAATATATACAATATAAATATAATAATATTACATATATTTATTATTAACATTGTATATGATATATATTTATTTTACTTTTATTAATTGAACAATATTAATAGATGGTATAAATATATTTATTTTAACTATAAATACTTATCAATTTGTCAAAATGAACCATTACACAAATAATTTTTAGTATATTATATTATAATAATATCCATACCTAATTTACAATTCATAATTGTTCATATAAACTTGTTTTTCAAATCACCTAAACTTATTCTTCAAAATACTTAAATCTCCTTTAATTTATAAGAAAAATGATTCAATATCATTTACATATTCAATATATTCAATAAGTAAATGATGTTTTTTCTATAAGTAAATAATTTCATTTATTTATTTATTTTAGTTAACTTTTAAGAAATAACGCTTATTAGTTATATATTTAGTCATATTAAATTTATCTATTTATTTATTACGTATCTTTTTAACTTGTCCCATCAAAACTAAGATCTACCTAACACTTATATTATATAATTACTTCAAAATTTCTAAATATATAAATAATAAATTTATTAAATACAATCCTAAAATAAAAATAAAAAAACTTTGAAAACTAATTTAAAATACATGAACCTCACCAACAACGTTCCATCGTGCGTATATGTATATATATATATATATATATATATATATATATATATATATATATATATATATATATATATATATATATATATATTAGTAAAGATGATTCAGTTGCATACATTTTTTTTATTACTTAGATTTATCTATTATCTTTCTTCTTTTATTACTTAGATTTGTTTATTATCTTTCTTCTTTCATTATTTAGATTTATCTACTATTTTTCTTCTTTTATTACTAAAATATATAGTTTTATTTATTTTGATTTTTTGTTACCACTTAATTGTAAATCTCAAGATTGATTGGTTAAACAGATCTTCTCACAACTACATAGAGTAAATTACTTTATTAATATGTTCACTTACAAATGTTTTTAGTTGACAAACATGTACATAGGAGCATTCTTACAATCATGTCTTTTTTTCTAACTCAAAAGGGTTGACATTTATATATATGTTTACTGGATCCTCACATTGTCTTTAATGGGTGTTGTTCACCTTACTAACCAACCTATGTATTTGTTGTAATTGATCACTACTACTTAATCATCTGTAGAGGATTGATCACCACTGGCATTGGGTTTTGCTGAATCATCTATATCCAAAGTACTTCATCATTGCCAATGATGACTAACTACTTTTCAGCTATGTTGGTTTTTGGGTGCTTCAATTTTTCTACTATGGTAGATTGTTAATCTATAAGTTAGCAGTGAACTCTCAAAACTACATAGAGTAAATTAATTTATAAGTATGTTCACTTATATATGTTTTCAATTGACAATTTTATACATATGAACATTCTTACTATCATGTCTCTTTTTCTAACTCAAAAGAGATAACATTTATATATATGTTTATGAAAAGGAATGTGACTTGAACACATAACATTGGGTTCCACAACATCTAAGCACTTCTTATCTATCCAAAATTCTATGCTTATGTATTATTTCATCCATCTAGCCACATATGATTTTTTATGTGAACTCCTCCATCATTATTTCGACCCTTTATATTATAATGATTTTAATTTGATACTAGGCCATTCTCGTCCCTCACTATACTTGTGATGTATTTTTCTTCTTAAATAAAAATAAATCATTAGGCCATTTTCAAACCCTCCTTCCTTCACCTTCTACAAATACAAATAATACATGGAGTTTTTTTTATGTGTGTCTCCTTGGTATATGTGTCTGACATACATCAAAGGTTTTTTCATATCCATGTGAGGGACTTAGAGATGGATGGATCCGATTATTCATGGTAATGACACACTGGAAATAGCTCGTTGAATGATTTGGTAAGATTAACTACCCTCCCAAACTTTAATTTTGCATTTCTTGTCTTTGAAAACCAATATTTTCGTAGTGATAGGACAATGTTTCAACTCTAAATTCTTTTTCTTCTCCGGTAAATTATTTTTCACGGTGAGATAGATTCTTCTGCATCTTTTTAGGCTGCATTGACAGGTAAATTCATAGCTCTTCAGATGGTTATTCTGACTTAAATTTCTTGACATTCTAGTTTATTCTCTTCTCAACATTGTTTCCATTTAGATGTTAAAGGAGATTATAGAGCCCTGCTCTCAGTATTATTATTAAGTTGATATTTGAGTTACAACCCCAACATACTTATTAAATAACGGGTTTCCAATTACATTTATCACACAAATTTTTCTTACTTATTTCCTTGCAGGGTTCTGATGGAAAATGCATCTATTCAGTCAAACCCTTGATGGTTTTGCATTAGAGCTTTCCATGGATGCAGAAAATGCATGTCCATGTATCAAACCCAAATTTCCCTTCTTTGTTACTCTCCTTTGTTTCTCCTTATCGGGGATTGAATTTCTTCATATTACTCCTTTATCTTTTTAGATAATGGTTTCATTTAGACATTAAAAAGGGTGTTACAAACTCTTTCTCTCTGATATGTACAATTTTAATTATTACTTTCAATTTTTTTTTTTGAATATTAAGGTTTTTTTCTTGTTTAGGTCCCTTCTAGGATTTTCGAATGAATCATCAACTATTGAATTAAACCATTTTCGACTCATTGTAAAAATTCTACCGTGGATGCAAGAACCTTTAACCAAGTATTGAATTGTATTACTCTTCTATATTACTTTTATCTGTTTTCTTGTTTACCAGATTTTGGAATTTTATTATCATATTTTAAAGAAATAGATTTTGATCTTAGGAAATATTTTTCTTTCTGTTTATAAAACTTGTAACCTTGAATGAATTCTTAGGTCCCCGACCATTCATATTATTTCAATTGGTCATTCAAGGCTATGATGACTTGCTACCTGTAGAATTTTAATGTAGATTCAAAATTTCTCATGTAATTTACTAAAACATAAGACTCAAATCTACACTACTCATCCGCAGAATCAAATTCATGATTGAGAACACATATAAAAAAAATGCATCGTGATTCAACACACACACACATTTATCTATGGGAAATAAACTGCTCAAAACCCCTTTCTATCTGTATTGGATTAATCAAAGAATCTGGATGAATACAATATGCTTGCTCAAGTTTGGGCACAACCTGCACCTGTATCTTCTATCCTCTGCCTGCCTGAATAAATTTTTCAAACACTTTGCCAATTTTAAAGCCCTCCAAGATCCTATTTCCTTGTTTTGTTTCCTCAAGGAATTAGCCCCTATTATTTAGGAAATTCCTCAATTTTGATTACACAATTCCTTTAGGTCATTCTTCGTTTGCATGCACCGTCGATACAACTTGGAATAGTTTTCAACTGATAGTACATTTCCCTTGAACTCCACTCTCAACTGGGTAATTCAAATTCTATACATGCATGTGTTAATTTAGGTTGATTGATTAGTTAATTGGTTAAATACTGAATTTACACCCCACTGCTATACCTCCCACTAGTTCCTCCAACGATTGGAACTAGTTTAACTAACCATAACTCAATTTAATTGAATTAAATTGTTACAAGTAAAATTAACTCAACCTAGGCTTCTAATATTTAGGAATCATTCTACAAAACTCAAGTTCATGCCCCCAAATTGAATTAACTAATCTAACTGAGTGATAACAATTGTATCACCTCTGTTAATTAATTTAATCAAGGGAAAATTAAATTAGGAATTTATTGCTGCATTTTCAACACTCCGTCTCAGCAAGAAAGGGATTATCAAATACCCCAATCATTCCTCTACAGAACTCAAATTTTCCTCTTGACAAAGCCTTTGTCAAAATATTTTCATGTTTTCCCTCTATAGGAATGTATTACAATAACATTATCTTCCTATGTACAGAATATTGTAGATGTGGATATTGGATGTCGATATGCTTGGATCGATCAAGAAAAAATGGATTCTTAGAGAGTTTGATACAACTCTTATTGTCATAGTAATTCACATTAGGATCCATCATCTCACCAAATAACCCAACAATAATATTCCTCATCTAGATAGCCTCACATGTTGCTTGACTGGAAACCATGTACTGTGCTTCTATTGAGATGAGTGCCATATATATCTACTTCCTTTTGTACCAAGAAACTGTTGTTGACCCAACACTGAAAATTAGTCTTGATTTTCTCTTCCTATTTGATGGACTCTTTGCCCAATCTGCATTTATGAAGCCTTGTAGCTTCACTCCCTATGTCTGTTTGTACCAAATTCTAAACTGAGTAGTGCCTCTTAGGTATCTCAACACATGTTTTTATGCCTTCCAAAATAGTTTTGTTGGCTTAACCATTGCTTGACTAAGTTGGTTAAATGCATAACACATGTCTGGTCGTGTGTTGTGAAACCAACTCCAAAAATAAAATAAAAGAGATATCAACGCCTTAGAAATAAGCCACTTCGAGGGGGCAACCTCCAATACATTACATGAATGAACAATTCTTGAATGATACAAATGCAAAAACCTCCTTTCTATATATAGGAGTCCATGGGGCCACAATGTAATCCTAGCCGACCTAACAATAATAATGTAAGGGCACAATAATAACAATATGGGGGTTACAGGGGTACAACAACAATAATAAGGGGGGCTACACTAAAATAATAAGGGACTACACTATTAATATAGGGACTTAACATGCCCCTCTCCTTCAAACAAGTGTTGTCCTCCTTTGCCAGATTTCTTGATGCTTCTGTATAAAATTCTCATCCTCCCATGTGGAATCTTCTACAGGAAATTTCTTCCACTTACTGAGATAATCTGAAATTGATCCTACTTTTTGAATTCTTGTTTCTGTGACTAATTTAGAACTTCTTTCGATGTGATGTTGATCTTCCTGTTGTTTCATTAGATTCTGCACCAAAATTAGGTTATCCTTTGAGAGTTGGAGAACTTGTTGTTGATGCTCGATATGATGTTCCATTAATTTATCATCCATATTAGCTATTATTTGATCCTTCAAACCATCCAACTTAGCCTCCATTTCTTCTTTTAAACCATCTATTTCATCTTCAGTTTCTCTTCGTAAGATCAAAATTTGTTGCACTTGGTATCGTAATTTTGATATCTCATATTGCAATTCTTCCTCTTCATGCGTCATAGTATAGCTTTTTGAGGGCTTAATGGGTATGGAATTATTTTTTTGAGGCATTATAGAAGCAAATACTGACAAAAATTCTAAAATATTCCTTTGGAATCATTTCAAACTGTTTTTTCAAACAAACGTTATGCAATTTTAAAAACCAAATACACACCTTTTTCTTGCTTTTGAGGAGCTCTATATTGAAATTGAATTATCTCTATAGTTGCAGATCCTAAATATCTGAAATTAGGCCCTGTAGTATCCCTCTAAATATTCTTTCAAATGCCACAGGTCTGACCTAATTTGGATTCTTCAAGACAAAGTTATGTCCAATCTCCCACAATGACCTAATTATGGACTTGTTCAGTAGAGCGAAATTGTATGACTTGCCATGTATCACTGTTTCCTCCTTCGGCTCTGAAATTTATAGACAGGAAACTACAGTCCGTGTACTTCCAGCCACTTTTTACAGAATCTCAATCTGACGCTCAGAGAGAGAGTTATGACGTTTTTCCCACGATCACCTCTTTGAGATGAAATTCGGGAACCTGAAAAAATCCTAACTTCCACAGATCATATCTCACAAAATATTGTGAACCAAGATCTGAAATTTTTACAAGAGGTTCTTTAGGATTTCGGCTTCACCCTGCACAAATTTTAGCTTCCGAAACCTCGTAGAAAGAAAGTTATAAAAAAAATTCCACGATGACCTGTTTAGGTTAAATTCAGGAGCCTGCAAAAATACCTAAATTACACAGATCATATCTCCGAAAATATTGTGAACCAAGCTCTTAATTTTCGAAGATGTTCCTTAGGATTGCAGCTTTGCACTCTAAAAATTTCAGCTTCTGAACCTTCGTAGAAAAAACGTTATAGTGAAAATTCCACGATGACCAGTTTGGAGTAGCGAAACCCTAGAATCCAAAGCTCTAATACCAAATGTTGTGAAACTAGCTCTAGAAATAGAAGAAAAGAGATATAAACACCTTAGAAATCAGCCACTTCGAGGGGGAAACCTCCAATACATTAGATAAATGAAAAATTCTTGGATGATACAAATGAAAAAACCTCCTTTCTATATATAGGAGTCCATGGGGCCACAATGTAATCCTAATGGGGCCACAATGTAATCCTAGTTGACCTAACAATAATAATGTAAGGGCACAATAATAACAATATGGGGGTTACAGGGGTACAACAATAACAATAAGGGGGGATGCACTAGCATAAAAAGGGACTACACTATTAATATAGGGACTTAACATTATGTCTTCACCAAATACATAATTGAACCCATAAGCTTCCTGTAAATGGTAGTCACCACCTCCTCACCTGAAGTGGCATAACATCCTTCCTCCAACTGTCTGCTAGAGGAGTGTCCATGGGTTTACTACTCTCCATGCAGAAATTATTCAGTATATTTTTGGTATATTTGTATTGAGAGACAATCAATTCCCCTTATCCTTGCCATAATTCCAAATAGAGGAAATAATGCATGAGTCCCATGTCCTTCATCTCAAATTATCTTGCAAGATCCTCTTTGCAAGAATTGACCAACTTCTCATCACTAGTTAAAATCAAATCATCGACATATAATACTATAATAAAAATTTTACCTTCAACAACAATATGGTAAAGGTTTCTGTATGCTTCAATTTTGGTGAAGCATAACCCAGTGAGATAACTGTCGATCCTGGTGTACCTAGAATGGGATGCTTGTTTCAATCCATCCAATGCGCGCTTGAGTTTACACACATGCGACTCTCTATCAAAGGTTCCAAATCCTTCTGGTTGTTAAATGCACACCTCTTCCTCAATCACTCCATTGAGGAATTTTGTCTTCGCATCCATATGATGCATCTTCCTTCCCATCCGTGTTGCAAGTGGTAGAATTGATCTGATATAAGAGTACCTTGCCACTAGAGAAAATTTCTCATCATAGTCAATTCCCTCCAGCTGAGAGAACCCCCTGACCACAAATATGGCCTTATTTTTCTCGAAGCTTCCATATGCTGCTTGCTTCACCTTGTATATCCATCTCAAACCCACCATTGATTTGTCCTCTGGTCTTGGGACCACTTCCAAAACACTGTTTTTGATAATGTAATCATATTACTATACCATGGCATCAACCCATACTTGTTTCTTCACTACTTCTTTGAATGAGTATGGTTTTGTCTCTATTATCTTACTCATCAAATCCATGTAGCCATTGTACCAATCCGGTGACCTCCTCTGCATGCGATGTGATGTGGGTACTCCCACATTATCTCGAGCACCATCTAATAATGTGTCAACTTCCCTGGTATGATTCCTTCCTTCTGAATATGTCTCTGCTTGAGTGGGGATCTCCATTATTTTCTCCTCTACTTGTGGTTACTCCACAACATCCTGAGGTTCTTCCTTTCAATTCAAAATCTCTTTATCTGCATGCAACTGAAGCTCCCTCTCAAGGGAACAATTCATTACCTTATCTTCATCAAACTTCACATATCTATGAACAAATGTCATCCTGAGAGATGGAAGGTACACCCAATAGTTTTGAGGTGTATCAATGTACCCCAAAAATATGCCCAACTTTGTTGTTAGCTCTAGATTTTTCCTTGATTCCTTGGAAGCATGATAGTAAATTGGTGATCCAAAGATACTGAAGTGTGACACATTTAGTTTCTTCCCTGAAAAAACTTCTTCTGGCGTACTCATCCCAAGAATCTAATGAAGACTCTTGTTCTGCAAATAGACCGTTGTGTTTCATGCTTCGGTCCACAAGTGTAGTGGCAGGACTTGGTCATGCAACATTTCCCAGGCTTCTCCCACAATAATTTTGATCTTCCTCTCATCCACCCCATTATATTATGGGTTTTAGGGTGTTGTCAACTCCCGTTGAATGCATTCCTTTTCACAAAATAGATTAAACTCATTCAACACATATTCACCACCATTATCACTCCTGAGAGCCTTCACTTTCATACCAGTTTCTTTCTCAACAAGTTCTTAAATTCAATAAATTTGGAGAATGTATAGTCTTTATTCAGCATGAAGAAAATCTAGCACTTATGTGAGAAATAATCTACGAATATAACATAATAAAGGTCCACATACATCTAAGTGGATCCTTTCAAGTATTGCATGCGCCCATCTATCCCGATCATTGAAGCTGGATTTTGTGTACTTCCATAAGTTACACCGTTTTCATGTATTATGTTGCTCTAGTGATCCATTGGGGAGGCCTTTGGTGATATGTTTCATGATCTTCAAAGCTCCATGATGCAAATAGCCAAGAATTCTATGCCATAATTCACGAAAATATCGACTTTGCACCTTCTTCGCCTTTGTGATAAAAGAAACACAATATTCCACATCCAACCTGTAGAGGTTCTTCACTTGAACCCTAATCCGCTACACTTTTACTATGGCAATGTGTCTTAGGAATGCCTTTCCTTTGTTTATTATCACATTATAGCCACGGTCTTCCAACATCGTGACTAAAACCAAATTCTTCTTTAGACCCAAGAAAAACATCACATCCCGGAGCCTAAGAGGGGACCCAAACTCCCTCTTAAAAGTAACTATACCAATACCAATCGCGCTATACCTCCCATCATCTCCCATTTCAAAGTGCATTTGGAGGTATTTCTCCTCCAAGTCACTGAAAAATTATCGGCTTCCCACAATGTGGAATGAGGCACCACTATCTAGATACCACACACTACCCATCATTGTGTTTGTCGTGTATGAAATGAGGGTGAAGTCTAACTCAAATTGTGAATCCAAGGCCACTTACTACTTCTCCTAAGGGATTCTTGCCTACCTTCTTGTGTGGAAAATTCATGGCATAATGTCCCAGTACATGATAGTGAAAGCACTTGATTTTGAAAATGTCTTTCTTCTTGCCCCCTTGACTAGAATC
Source organism: Pinus albicaulis (assembly GCA_034641835.2). Lineage (NCBI taxonomy): Eukaryota > Viridiplantae > Streptophyta > Pinopsida > Pinales > Pinaceae > Pinus > Pinus albicaulis. Next base: position 1,566,134,023 of record CM076575.1, on the reverse strand, counting down.
TCCCTTGGATTGGGATTTCTTCCCTTTCCCTTTATTTACCTTTCCATTCAATGCACATTTCTCCTCATCATCACACTTGGATGAGGTTTCATCTCTAGTGTTTCACCTTATTTTTTCTTGCACCAAATCAGACCACAATCTTTCCCTATTTGGTAGCTTCTCCCTCCCATTTATTGAACCTTGGTAGTAGTTTCAACACTTGGGAAGGCCTAGAAGTCCTAGGATTACCAGATCATCTTCTACAACCGTAACACCAACACTCCAAAATTCATCACAAAAGTGTGTAAAACTACTCATGTATTGTGGTATTTTCTCGCCCTTCTGCATCTTGTTTTTCTGAAGCTTTTCCTTGAGTGCCAGCTTCCTGTGGTCGCCACTGTTATGGAAAAAATATGTCAATGCTTTCCACATTCCATACAAAGTCTTTTTCACATGGATATTTGAGACAATATGGTATTGTAATCCCTCTAATATGATTCTCCTCACCTTGGCTACAGACTTCTTCCATTATTCTAGATTATGAGTATCAACTTCTGCTGGTTTCAGGATATCATTATCAATGAATTCCTTCAACTCACTATCTTCTATCATGGCCTCCATGTAATCCTTTCAAGAAACACAATTCAAGCTTCCCTCAAAGGAATGCTTAAGTCTTATTCCATAGAAATCCATCCTACTAGCTCTGAAGAATTGATCCTACAAATTTGATCCTCCTATAAAGAAAACTTTGAATTTTCTTCTCTATTGTGAATCCTGCTCAGGTACCATCAAGAATTTTAATGTAGATTAAAAATTGGTCATGTAATTTACTAAAACATAAGACTCAAATCTACTCTAGTCATCCGTAGAAGGAAATTAACAATCGAGAACACATATCAAAAACATGCATCATGATTTAACACACATACAAAAATGTTTATCTAGGGGAAATAAAAAACTCAAAACCCCTTCCTATTTGTATTGCATTAATCAAATAATCTTGTTGAATACAATATGTTTGCTCAAGTTTTAGCACAGCTTGCACCTGTATCTTCTACCCTCTGCCTGACTCACTGACTTTGGCCAACACTTAGCCAATTTTCAAGCCCTCCAAGCTCCTATTTAATTGCATTGTTCCTCAAGGAATTAGCCCCTATTATTTAGAAAATTCCCCAATCTAGATTGTGAAATTTATGTCCTTCTCTGACATCAAGGTATCCTGGCTAATCCTATGCTAGTTCCCAAAATATTTCCAATTAAAAAATAATATTTTATTTACAACTGTACATAATTATTTACATCTATCATTCAAAATGTTTAAATTTAGACTTGGCATGACAACTAATATCTATAACTTAAATATTTACAAGTAGACATATAAGCAATGAATTATTGCAAAAGTAATTGCAATAGGGGTATTAAATCTCCCATCCCCTTAATTTCAACACTATCCTCGGTGTTTTCTTTGTACTCATCACTCCTAAAATAGTGGAGGAAATGCTTCTCACATTTTATCTTCCATATCCCAAGTGGCCTCCTTAAGGACAAAGTGATTCCATTGCACTTTAACTTGGATGATGGTTTGATTCAAGAGTAAAGTTTCCCTCATATCAAAAATTCATAGAGGATCAACCTGGAATTTGCCTTTCAGTTTGACCTATACCACATTCCAATCAATGATGTGAGTTGTACCATGAATATATTTCTTTAAAAGCAATTCATGAAATACATTGTGCACTTTTATATGGGTTGGTATTGCTAGCTAGTAGGCCACTAGTCCTACTCTAGATGTATTTCAAATGGCCCAAAAAACCTAGGTGCTAATTTTTCACAATTTCCCAACTTTAATGTGCTCCTCTTTTGTTTAAATTTTAAATTAAACATGTTCCCACGCATTAAATTCATTGTGAATCATTTTTTTATCAACATAAATATTTTGTCTCTCTTGAGTTCTTTTTAAATTTTTTCTTACCTTTCTAACAACTTCCTTCATATATTTAGAGAGATCAAGTCTATTTTTTTCTTGTGTCTTCTAGTTCACTCCAACTCAGTGGAGTATATAATTTCCATCCATAAAATAATTCAAAGGGACTCATCTTAAGAGATGCTTGATAGCTATTATTATATGAAAAATCAATTAGATGTAAGTAATCTTCCCATTTAGTGGGTTGATCTATTACATACATGAAAATCATGTCTTCAAGTATATCATTGGTTCTTTCAGTATATCCATCAATTTGGTGATGGTAAGAAGTACTGGAATTCAACTATGTACTTGATCTTGTAAAAAGGGCTTTCTGAAATTTTGATGTGATTTTTTCATCTTTATCAAAAATGACTATTTTTGGCACCCCATGAAGTCTAAATGTATCCTTCATAAAAATATCAGCTATGTGAATACCTTTAAATGTTGATTGCACCAGTATAAAATGAGTTTCCTTACTTTATCAACTACAACCGTGATAGAATCATGATGTCTTATGATTTTGGGTAACCCTGTAATAAATAAGGAGATAATTTCCTATTCCACTCAGGACTAAGTAAAGAATTTAATAACCCAACAGGATGTAATGTTTCAAATTTTTCTTTAATAAATTGGAACATTAATTTTTGTCTAAATTCATTTAGGAGATGAAAAATTGGGAAAGGAGGCCCAATGATAATAAAAACATAAATAAAATCCCTCTAGTATGAAAAGGGATCAGCCATGGAACCATTTTTCGCACCCTCATGTGTGAAAGGAGATATTTGCAAAGAGGTTTGACCAAGTCAACCAGCGCGGGATATGAGGTGGAAAGCACTACATGGGACAACATAGGAGGAAGCTTCTAGAGGAAGGGAAACCCTAATTCGAAGTAGGGCCCATGGAGAGCCTTCACTTGCTATATATGAAGAGGAGGAGAGCCATTGCCATTCATGCATATGTTTATGATTTCATGTCTATTTAGACATTGAGCATTCTTTGTTGTTTAGCAAGAATTGCCAGGAATCTCCTGTTTAGGATTTCCTCACCTTCTTGAGAGGCCTCTTGAAGGTTGGTTCTTCATCTTCCACATATCTTTGCTCAAGGCCAAATCATCCTCCTCCAAGACAGCGTTATTGCTGCAGCAGCATAATATTGTGTTGTAGGGTGTTGCATTGGAGACTTCACAACACATCTTCCTTCTCTTGTTTTTTAGAGGGAGAGTCTTTCTTTCCTTTGGAGGATTAGATTGGAAGACATTGGAGCTGATTTGAAGATCTTGGCACTTGGCCAAACTGTTCCATTCCACTCACTATGCAGTCCCTCTTAGTGACGACGTTATTTTCATGGTGTATCTGCAGTGAGGGTTTGCAGATTGTTTTGAGGGTGAGATCTCAAGTGTAAGGATCAGCCTTCCACTTAGGATATCCATTGGAGGAGGTCTACTTCAGTTGGTTCATCATCTTCAGCCTTCTTCATTGAGTTCCATATTTGAGTTGCAGCAGCTGCCCAGCAACTCCAACATTTTTGCCAATTTGTATATTTCAGCCAATCCTTTAGAGGATTGATGTATTTTTTCTTCTAAGGGTTATAGATTTGCTCCCCTAGTGTATTTGAGCCATATATTGCCATATCTTTCAGTTATTATGTGATATGGAGAATTATTACTTATAAATTGCATCCTCATAGCCAAGGGTTTCATATTTGCAGTTGTATTTCTTCATTTCCATGTACTTGTATTGTTGAGGCTTACATTGCCTTTCTTGAGAGGTTGTTTCCTCAAGATATTGTACTCTTTCTACTGCTATAACATTATTCATTGGCTATCTATATCTTCTTGTCTCACAGCTCACTGAATAACGCTGTCTCTTCATGGTATGCTCATGTTTATGTTTGCATATTGCTGTAGCTCACGTTTGAGTGGGATTCTTCAAACAGCTCTATAGACAAATACTAAAAAGGGCCAGATAGCCTCCGGATCTCACACTTCCTTGAGAAGGTGACACATCCGGTAAATGCCCCTTCAATCAATCTCTGGAATAGATTGTTGATTACTAACATTCCTGGAAAAGGAACATTATAGTGGTATCAGAGCAACTTTCTTGGCTCAACCTGTGAATCTTCGCCAAGAAGATCAGAATGTTGAAGAAGATGAGTTTATTCTCATATGTGTTCAGATCCAGAGGATACCTCTCCAAGGAGGTCAAGAAGATTGAAGAAGAAGAAGAGGAAGTACCATGCACTTCCTATTCTCATCAAGAAGAAGACATTGAGCATGGAAGACACTTGGATTATCAGATTCTAAGTGATTACCTTGTTGAGTATATATCTCAACCTAGAGCCTTCAAGGAGACTCTAGACTTTTCTCATTTCATCCAACTGAAGGAAGAGAAGAGACCATGTAGTAGAAGAGAAATCAAAGGCAATAGATTTCTGTTATCTACCTATGATGGGTCATCTACTGCAAGAACTTGGGTGAGAAAGTTGGTTGCATTTTTCCTACTACATCCTGTAGCAAAGAAAGAAGCTGTTGAAATCTCAGCGCTGCACTTGGAGGGTGAAGCCTATGTGTGGTGGTGCAGCCACTTGAGCCATGAAAGGGTGAGAATTTTTGCAAAGTTCATCCAAGGGTTGATCAGACCCTTTGATGATGAAAGGGAAAAGAAAGAAAATATCACACCACACCTTGAGGAGGCTTGTGATAATGCTGTCACACTCATAGAGGAGCAACCACATACATCAATAGTTGGGACAGCCAACATTTTTGAGGAAGGAACTCTTGTAGCCCTACAAGAAGTTCCAAATGCACATCAAGGTATGAAATAATTTCCACAATCTATTTTTGCAGCAACTTATTTTGAAAATTGTGGAAGTTTACTTTTGGATGACCAAGGGTCAAATCACACTGCTATCATAGAGAAACTTGGTTGCACTACGCTGTGCAACATGGAAACATTCAAGGAAGAAGAAAACCATCATTCTCATGAGCCATTGTTGGGTTTTACATCACATTGGAGGTTGGGGTTTGAAGCCTTGAAGATTGATGGTAAACATCTTGGAGTAAGACACCCTTTATCCCTTCAAGATGACACTTTCTCAATGAGCTCCTCTCAGTTTAAAGAGGAAATTCTACTTTCAGATCTAAGACCTCATTGGTTTTGGAAAACGATTGATGAGAGGGAGGTCTCAAGAAGAGATCTCATCAGAGGTGCACTTCAACACACCATGGAGTGCAAAGATTTTTCTCCTTTCTCACAAGAGAAAATAGAAGATGGAGGACATCTTAGGATGGATAACATCTCTCATGATTGTGCTAGACATCCCTTGAGCCATACACATCATGATGGGAGGTTTTTTCCTACCACCTATTTGTGTCTTGATAGGGTCTCATTGATCCTTGAGAGGATTGCATTTCAACATCCCATGAAGTGAAAATACAGGAATTTGATTTTGGAGGATGGTAGCCCTCATGGGAGGAGTACCAAGATGAGGAGAAGAATGAGGCATCCACAAGTAATTGAGTGAATGTGGTTGATGAGCAAGGATCTAGGAGGCTGCTTGCAGAGATATGAAACTGGGTAGCAGGAGGCTTGGCTGTGCTGGTTACTCTTGAAAGAGTTTGGCCATCACTTGGAAAACACTTTTTCTAAGAGTAGGAGGAAAGATACTTGCATCATTGAGCAGCATAGAGTATGGATGCATGATGTTGATGTGATTCTCATATCATTCTATGTGTCTTCATCACATGAGTTGTATGATGGAGGTATGGGGAGGCAGCAAAATGTTTTGTTGCTTTGCTTGTTTCTGGGAGAGCAAGAGCATATTTTCTCTCACACTTTGCATGATGTTGCAAGAGGAGGAGATGGAATTATCTCCTTGATCATTGATTATTTGGAAGCTCTTCCATCTTGGGGAGTATTCCATATTTTTTGCAGCTTTATTGGGGGAATCTTTGACAAGGAGCATGTAAAATAATAGAGTCTTGTATTGACAAGGGCTAATTTGCATAATCTCATAGCACTGTCACTTTGGAGCAGAGACTTATGGATGAAGTGTGCCCAACAGAAATGTGGTGGATCCATAACCCACAGGTCCCACGTTCATTTTATATTTTTTGCACTTGATGAGCAAAGAGGAGGTAATGATGATAGAGACATCTATCACTATGGCATATTCTTCTTAACTTGGGTGTCCAAGCATGCGAAGGATTATCTTCCTGCAGCACATGGTTCATTCTTCTTCATAGCATGCCAAAACAATATGGAGGACTCATTTATGGACCCATGTACCATATTACTTCCAGAATATGGTGAGAAGTTTGTATATACATTCATTTATTTGCACACTCTTACCATTCTTATGTAGTGCATTGCTTCACAAGAGGGCAAGCTTGTCATATTGCTCCATGAGTTTTATTGGTCCAATTTACATGATGGAGGAAACCATCTCTTTTGTGGCCTTGGGAAAATGTTTCATCATCACATGTATGTTCAGTTGTTGCACTATAACATGTATCATATGAAAAAATGCATGATCAACCATGTAGAAAGAAACAATTTTCCTTGTACTTTCCTCAAGCAGCATCTTGTAAAACTGCGCTGTACTTGTTGGGGAAGCTGTTGGTACCTTCTTGCACCACATGAAACCTTCAGCATTCTCTTCATTTTATTGCTGATCATGAATTCATTTGCTGATATAGATCAGATTTGTATGAGAGGCATTATTATGAGAGAGGCACATGAGTTGGATGTGTCTTTGAGTGGGAAAAATTCTCACATTTTCTGCACTACATGTTATAATGGGAGCATGGGAGGAGGTATGGCCACCACAACCACATGTTTGTTTTATTTTTAGGTGGGCCATGATATTGATATTCATCCATTGTACAGCCATGGGCAAGTGCTTTATCATGTATTATTGTTACATTCAGCCATTTACTACCCTTTAGTAGATGTGATGAATCTTGTACATTGCTTGCCATGTAATTTTCTGAAGTTGTAGTGGATGGAACTGCGTTGTATCCTTGTGAGATATTGTTTGCATCATGCATCATCATTTAAAACTTGCAGAAAACTTCTCATTTGGATACTCTATGATGAACATGTCTTATTCATCATGGATGATATGTTTTGGGCCAACCTTGTTCTTCATTTTCGGAGGAGAACTCTTTGGAGAATTTTTCTTCATTTTTCCATTTGAGGGCAATACTTTTGCAGCCCAGGATCAGCAAACACTCTACACTTGTTATGAGTGGAGAGAAGGACAGCATGGGGTAAACTATGATGCTTTCCAAGTTCAGAATTTCAGCCCACCTTCATTTCTGGAGCTTGAGGTGGAAGGAGATTTTTAGGAGTTTCCTTGTTGGGAGGTGGCTCATTTTGTTTGGATGATTGCTTGGGGATGGAGAATCCACATGAGGGAGATGTTCCTTAATATATTTCAGACTCCATGCCTTGAGTGGAGACCTTCCCATTCTATCCTTGTAGTTTCTTGAGGATAAGCAACATTTGGGAGGGGAGGACTGTAATGTTCCAAATTTTTCTTCAATAAATTGGAACATTAATTTTTGTCTAAATTCATTTAGGAGATGAAAAATTGGCAAAGGATGCCCAATGATAACAAAAAAATAAAAAAAAATCCCTCTAGTATGAAAAGGGATCAACCATGGAACCAGTTTTCACACCCTCATGTGTGAAAGGAGATATTTGCAAAGAGGTTTGACCAAGTCAACCAGCGTAGGATATGAGGTGGAAAGCACTACATGGGACAACGTAGGAGGGAAGCTTCTAGAGGAAGGGAAACCATAATTCGAAGTAGAGCCCGTGGAGGGACTTCAATTTCTATATATGAAGAGGAGGAGAGCCATTTCCATTCATGCATATGTTTATGATTTCATGTCTATTCAGAAATTGAGCATTCTTTGCTGTTTAGCAAGAATTGTCGGGAAACTCCTGTTTAGGATTTCCTCACCTTCTTGAGAGGCCTCTTGAAGTTTGGTTCTTCATCTTCCACATATCTTGGCTCAAGGCCAAAGCATCCTCCTCCAGGACAGTGTTATTTCTGCAGCAGCATAATACTGTGTTGTAGGGTACTTCACAACACCTCTTCCTTCTCTTTTTTTTCAGAGGGAGAGTCTTTCTTTCCTTTGGAGGATCAGATTGGAATACATTGGAGCTGATTTTTAGATCTTAGCACTTGGCCAAAGTGTTCCATTCCACTCACTGCGCAATCCCTCTTAGTGACTGCGTTATTTTCATGGTGTATCTGCAGTGAGGGTTTGCAGATTGTTTTGAGGGTGAGATCTCAAGTGTAAGGATCAGCCTTCCACTTAGGAGATCCATTGGAGGAGGTCTACTTCAATTGGTTCATCATCTTTAGCCTTCTTCATTGAGTTCCAGATTTGAGTTGCAGTAGCTTCCCAGCAACTCCGGCATTTTTGCCAATTTGTATATTTCATCCAATCCTTTAGAGGATTGATGTATTTTTGCTTCTAAGTGTTAGAGCTTTACTCCCCTAGTGTATTTGGGCCATATATTGTGATATATTTCAGTTACTGTGTGATATAGAGCAGTATTACTTATAAACTGCGTCCTCATAGCCAAGGGTTTCATATTTGCAGTTGTATTTCTTCATTTCCATGTACTTGTATTGTTGAGGCTTACATTGCCTTTCTTGAGAGGTTGTTTCCTCAAGATATTGTACTCTTTCTGCTGCTATAACATTATTCATTGGCTATATATATCTTCTTGTCTCACAACTCACTAAATAACGATGTCTCTTCATGGTATGCTGATGTTTATGTTTGCATATTGTTGTAGCTCACTTTTGAGTGGGATTATTCAAGTAGCTCTATAGACAGAGTCTGAAAAGGGCCAGATAGCCTCCGGATCTCACACTTCCTTGAGAAGGTGACACATTCGGTAAATGCCCCTTCAGATAATCTCTGGAATAGATTATTCATTGCTGACATTCCTGAAAAGGGAACATTACACAGGATGTTGGTGCTCCACTTCAATTTTCTAACACTCCAAATATTTCTCTTAAAGTAATCAACCACTTATGCTTTCATCCATGGCCAATAAAACCATTTTCTAAGAATTGCAATTAGTTTTTGATAACTTATATGGGATGAGAAAGGTTTCTTGTGATGTTAATATAAGATTAGTTGTTTAATTCTATGCACATATCGGATATAATTTTTTTTTTAAGTAAAAAAACCATCATTATTCATGGTATAATTAGATCCTTCTGTTGCGCTAGTTTCATTTATAATTTTTTCTTATATTTTTTTGTATTATTTATCTTCTAAGGTTATAATATTGATATGTTCATTAAGTTATTTTTAGCACTTCTAACAGATATCTCACATATGTGATTTCAACTTCTACTCAACACAGCTGATTTTTTTTCCCTTAATGTATTTGATGTCAAAATAAATTCACCAAGGAAAGTCATCCACCTTGATTTCCTTTCATTTAAATTTTGTTTACTAAATAAATATTTTAGGCTAATATGATAAGTTACTAATGATATTTTATTTCCCAAAAGGTAGCGTTGCCACATTTTTAAAGCATGAATTACTGCAACTAATTCTAGGTCACACACACCATAATTCTTTTCATGCTCATTTAGCTTTATAGCTTCATAAGATATAACATGGTTGTATTGCATTAGAATTCCACCTAATGCCTCCTAACAAGCATCTATACACACAATATAATATTTATTGGGATCAACAATCTTAATTATGGGATTGGCAGCTAGTAAATATTTCAATTTATCAAAGTTTTCTTGACACTTTTGGGTTGAGATAAATTTAACTCCTTTTTTTGTAGGGATGTTGTAGGGTAGGAAAACTTAGAGAAATATCAAATGAATCTACGGTAATAACTTGTAATTTCCATAAAGGATTTGATTTCATCTAAATATTTCGTAACAAGCCAATATATCATTTCCTTGACCTTTTCAGAGTCTACCATGATTCATTCTTTGGATATTACATGCCACATATACTGAATTTGATCTTGATAAGTCTCATATTTAATAAAGTTTTCATATACTAGTTGATGCTATCTGAGTGTTTGCAACATTATTCTTAAATGATTTCCATGTTTTTCTAGTGTGTTGGAATAAACTACGATGTCATTAATGAATATCAATACAAATTTGTCTAAAAAATGGTTGAAGACACTACTCACTCAACACATAGATATGGTTTAGGAATTTTTGATTCTAAAATCAAGCACAACGAAATCATAATTGCCATATTTTGTTCTAAAAGAAGTTTTATGAACAACCTTATATTCAATTCTGATTTGATCTTAACCATATCTCAAGTCTATCTTAGAGAATACTATTTCTCTCTTTACCTGATCAAATAGATCATCAATTCTAGGAAATGGGTATTTATTCTTGATGGACAACATGCTCAATTGTCTATAATCAATACACAACCTAAGAGTACACCCCTTCTTCCTAACAAAAAGTACTAGTGCTCCCAAAGGTTAGAAACTTGGTATAATATATACCTTATCCAACAATTCATGAAGTTGCATCTTTAACTCAATGAAATCTGGTACATTCATCATATAAGGTTCCCTTAACACTGGTGTCACCTATAGTATCAAATCAATGGTAAAATTAATGTCTCTTTTTGGTGGAAACCCATGAATTTCATCCGAGAAAACATCCTTGAATTCCTGCACCACTATAATTTTATCTAAATTATTTTCTTTGCTTTCCCGTTTTAAATCTTCCACTTGTATTGAAAAGAGTTTACAAGCCTTCCTTCCACATATTTTTAATTGTGAGGCTAATATTTTTCTTACTGAGATTGGTTTGGGTATACCTCTAATGGTTTGTACTCATCCATAATTGATACAAATGACAATATTTTCCAAACAATTAATAATTTTTCTATTCTTGTTTAGCCAATATATACCCACTGACACATCATATGATTGTAGATTTTAGGATTTTGTGATCAATATTTTGTGTAGTAGTGTTTTCTGGGTATGTCGCATCCATGTTTTTCATTTCGAAATTTAGAACCAAACCACCATGGTTCATCTTCAGGAAAAGATCCATGAGTAAGTGAGATCTCACATGAGGTATTGAATAGGTAGACCTTTTCCTATTTATACCTCATGTGAGATCTCACTTACTCATGGATATTTTCCTGAAGATGAACCACGATGGTTTGGTTTGAAACGTTGAAATGAAAAACATGGATGCGACATACCTGAAAAACACTACTACACATCATATGATCCTATAGATAAGTTGTTTAAGCTCATTTTTGTTTTCATTATCATTCAGGTTGATAGGTGAATCTCTAACCACATTGGTAATATTTATTTTAGTACCATTTTCTAGTTGTACCAACCAAGAATTTTTATGTTTTTATGTTTTTAGCTTACATTTATACACTATTTTTGGACTAACATAACTCAAACTAGCTCCTAGATTTATTAAAAGTGATACAATTTGGTTCAAAATATTACCTTATATTTCATTCATAGTGGATTGATGTTCCTTGCATTTAACCATTAATTTTTTAATAAAATAACTAAGACTAGTTCCTATATATATTAAAATTGATACAATTTGGTTTATAATATTACCTTTTATTTCAATCATAATGGATCGATGTCTCTTTTTTGGTGGAAACTCAAGAATTTCATCCAAGAAACATCCTTGAATTCCCACACCACTGCAATGTCATCCAAAGACTCCCCCCCCCTGCGTTATATCTTCCAGCTATATTGCAAAGAGTTTACATCCCTTCATTGCACATGTTTTTTTTTGCAAGTATCATATTTTTCTTATGAAGATTCTTCTAGGTATACCTCTAATGGTTTGTACTCCTCCTTCATCATTGATAAAAATGAAAATGTTTTGAAATTAACTAATAACCACTCTATTCTTTTCTATCCAATCCATACCCACTAACACATCATATGATCCTAGAGGTAGGATGTTCAAGGTCGGTTTTGTTTCCATTCCATTTAGGTTGATAGAACAATCTCTAAAAATATTGTAATATTCCTTTTAGTACTAGTTTCTAGCTGTACCAACCAAGATTTTTTGTGTTTTTTAATTTTCAACTCACATTTATCCACTAACATAAATTAGAATAACTCCTATATATATCAAAATTGATACAATTTGGTTCATAATATTTCTTCTATTTTAATCATAGTGGATTGATGTTTAACTTGTCAATCCTCCAAGGCTACATTAATTGTAGGAATACTCCTAGGCACATCATTTATCGTGGAATATTCTTGTACACTATGTAAAGTTTTATTTGAATTAACATTATACGGGAAATTTTGGAGTAGGTGAGGCTCCCCACAAACCCAACACTTCAAGGGTTCTCTTTCCTTCTCATTATTTCTTTTACCATTTAGATGAATTTATTTGGATCCTTTTTGTGAATGATCCTTCTACTGCTTGTTATTCCTATTAAAATTTCTATTTGATAATTCTTGACATAATTCTTAAAAGAAGAGGGTTTGAACCCTTTATTACCTTACATGAATCTATCCATTTTGTTATTTTTATAAGGCTTTGAGTTATCATTTATTTGTTTAGCTTACTAGGAACACATCTTGGCCTTTCAAATAGCTTCATCCATTGTCTCAGGGTTATCATAATAAATATTCTCTTTGAAGGAAAGGGGTAGATAACTGATGAATCACTAAATTTTGGCTTTCTTTTTGCAAATGTATGGTACATATAGCAGGAGATGGGTAAATTTATTGATTAATTCATTAATGGCCATATGAACTAGTTTTAGTTCATGGAAATCTTTACCTCTATCATCATAATACCTTTATTTCATGTATTTTCCTTTGAATTTATTTTGAAAATCCTCCCAACTAATAGTATTATGTTCTATATTATGCACAGTTATTATTTCATCCTAATTTAAGGATGTCTTTTATTGCAGCTATTAAGTGGCTAATGGGGCTTTCATATTAATGGGATATTCATATGCATGAAAATATTTATTCATATTTAACAACCATGCTTCAACTTCCTCCTCCAATTCACCATCATAAATGTTAGTGTAAAATATTATCAAAGGTGTACGAAAAGATCCTACTTTAGCTACGCATGATAAATAACCCTAACAACAAAATTGGTTGCGTAACTCTCCAGATCTGCAAAAGACAGTTAGAACAAATCATGCAAAAACCCAGATCTATGTAGTAAAAGTAGTTAAACAACAAAAGAAATAGTAACTGATGCAACAATAACTCCAAGTATCCAAAAGACAAGACAAGATTAAAAGAATGATTTTATATTATGTAACACCTTGTGAAGGAAACAAGTAAATGTTACCAGTCCCCCTCAATGGGATGGGTTCTTGGTTGCCCTCAATGCTTCAACTTCAAAATTTTCTCTCTCTCAATCGTGTTGAAAACCAAAAGTATGTGTTGAACTCAAGTGGGAGCTCAAATGGCGGAAGAAAATAATAGGGACAATGATAATGATAAAAGTGAACAATGAATGGAAAAAACCCTCCTATTTATAACAAAATATTGAGTTATCGTCGATAATGGAGAATAATGAAATATTATTAACCAAAATCTAGATCTAACCGCTTGGAATATTTTATTATATTCTGTTCGAGGGAAAAGGTATTTAAACTGGTTAAATACCTTTATTTATAAATAATAAAAAAATACATGATTTATTTATCATTTCAAGAATGTGGTTAAAGAATAATAAACAAATAATGATTTTTTAAATTATTCCTAGGTGATTTAGTCAAATTTAACAAGGAATAATAACTAAATAATGATTTAATTAATTATTCCTAGAGAAAAATAAGAAAAATAAGAAAAATATCTAATTATTTCTTATAATTGGGTTAAATATGATCAGGAATACTATTTAAACAATGGTTTAATTAATTATTCCTAGAGGAATCAAAGAAGTAAGGATTTATTTAATTATTCCTCATGGGGTTTCTTGTTTCAATCGGAAATAACTTAATAAAATATGGTTTATTAAATTATTTATTATAATGAAAGCAATTTTACTATGGTAAAATTGGTCTTACATGGTGTATTTTGATCCATCTAATTATAAATAGTTAGATGACCAATTTTTGGTGTTAACAATAAATACCGAAGACCTAATCTTCTTAAATTCCCCCTGTAATTCTACTTTTTGTTTCTTCTCCTAATTAGGTGTTATAGGTGGCATTTTGGATCAATTATGTTCAATTCCATCTTCATATTCAAGTTTGAGAGGCTCACATTCATATATAATTCCTTGTTCCTTCCTTTTTTAGGATTCCACTTTATCTCCATCATTTGAGGTATGTCCTAATATTTGCTAATTTGGTTTTTCAGTTAGACTTTTTATGAGTATTTCTTGATCGACAATAGATTTCAACAATTTTTTATTATCTTATCTAACACTTGATAGTTCCAGTTTCATACCTCAGACAATATCTAACTACTCTACTATATCTGATGATGCCTCACCACCTAAATGTACCCAAAGTTCCTCTCCATCAAGAGGTATTGCAGATGGTTCTGTCATGAGCGTTCTTTTACTTTTATCCTTACTATGTAATACAAAACATTTATTTTGTTAAATTATAACTATGATTTGGCTCATCGTCCTTAGTGTTGCAACTTTTAGCTCTGATACCACTTGTAATGTACTTTCAATTTTACACACTACTATTTTTTTGGTTACATTTAGCTCAATATTGACATGCTCCCATTGGCATAATGTAGCAAAATGATTCTCTATCATATATTATTCTTTTATTACTGAGATTTATATCCTATATTTATAAGTCTTTATCTATTTTGGCTTATTTGTATCACTTGATTGTAGATCTCGATACTTATTGGTTAATAAAATATTCTCAAAACGACATAGATTAAATTACTCTATAAGTATGTTCACTTATATATGTTTTTATTTGAAAATCATATACATAGGAGCATTCTTACTATCATGCCTATTTTTCTAGCTCAAAAGGGATAAAATTTATACATATGTTTATGAAAATGAATGGGGCTTTAACACGTAACCATGGGTTCCACAACACCTAAGTGTTACTCATCTATCCACAATGCTATGTTTATGCTTTATTTCATTTTTATAGCAACATATGATTTGTTATGTGAACTTCTTTGCCATTTTTTTGACTCTTGAAATTTTAATGATTTTAATTTAATACTAAGTCATTCTTGACCCTTGCTATAGTTGTTATATATTTTTATTTTTAAATAAAATTATCTTGTTATGCCATTTTCTAGCCCTGCATCTCGAACCTTCCACAAGCCATATGCAAAGTTTTTGATGTGTGTGTCTTTGCTATACATGTCGGCATACATAAAAGGTTATATCATGTCCATGTGATATAGTCATATATGGATGACTATAATTATTCATGGTAATTTCATAGTGGAGATGGTTCAATAAACAATTTGATAGGATTGACTACCCTCCCAGATTGTCATTTCACATTGCTTATCTCTTCAAAACAAGATTTTTGCGGCAATAGGTGAAGGATTCAAATCTATGATATTTTTCTTCTTTGGTAAATTATTTTTCATGGTGAGATAGATTATTCCGTATCATTTCAAGATACATCGACAAGTAAATTCATAACTCTCGAGATGGCTATTCTAACTTAATTTTCTTAACATTCTATTTTATTATCTTCTCAACATTGTTTCCATTTAGATGTTAAAGGGGTTACAAACCCCTACTCTATATTATTATTATTATTAAGTTGATATTCAGGTTTAAAAACCCCAATGCAATTGTTAAGCAAAGGGTTTTCGGTTAGAGTTATCACACATATTTTTCTTACTTATTTCCTTGTTGGGGTTCCAATAGATAATGCATCTATTTAGTTAAAACCTTTACGATTCCACATTAGACTTTTCCATGGCTACAGAAAATTCATGTGTAGATATCAAACCCTAATTTCCCTTATTGGTTACTCTCCTTTGTTTCTTGTAAAAGATTTTGAATTTCTTCAAATTATTTCTTTTCTCTTTTCAGATAATGGATCCATGTAAGCATTAAAAAGGGTGTTGCAAACCCTTGCTCTATGATATGTACACTTTTAATTATTACTTTCGAACCATATTTTTTAATCTTAATGGTTTCCTCTTGTTTAGGTCCCTTCTAGGGTTTTTTTGAATGAATCATCAACTGTTCACATTAAACAAATTCTGCCTTGTTGTCAAACTTCTCTCGTGGACACAAGAACCTTTAACCAGATATTTTTATTTTATTTTTCTAAATAAGACTAATTTCTATTAATGTAACATAAAATACATGGAGGCTCAGGCCTCTGCGGTTATAGCCTATTCCGAAGGCATAATTCTCCAAAATAACAAAATAGGGACTCCCCACAAAGGGGAAACTTGTTCATCTGGTTGTTCTATCACTACCCACAAAGGGGAAACTAACATCGCACATGGAAAAAAGATAAATATTTGCAGTCATCAGATAGACCTTAAAACCAGAAACCATATAAAAAGGCCCAAAAATCTTGGAACCAGAAACTAGAATCCAAAAATAACCTGAGTACTTAGGTGTCATTTGGGGAGGGAGGTGTCTCTTCCACAATAAGACACCTATACTCATCATTTTCATTTACAAGCTTGTCGTAGGTGGCATCCACAGCGTTCTAGGACTCTGTGGTGGCACGAGATTTTCCAGGGGCGTCTTTACCACCTGACTAATCTTCGGTGCTACTGTTGATACCTTTACTTCTGCTACTGGAGGCTAGGCCACTCTTCTCCACTGTGGATGGAGCTCCTTGGTTGGAAGACTTCTGCAATTTTCTGGGTCGAAGGAAAGCCGCACTGGTGGGTTCCTCTTTGAAGGAGATGGTGATGGTTGCAGTTATGTGCAGACTGTCCAAGGTGCATGAATAATGGAATTAAGCAGATTGGGTGGGTTGCGGAAAGGTGGTTGTCTCTAGATGAGGCAGCGTCGGGGAGAAGGTGGTGGAGGGAGGATGTGGTAGCGGAGAGCGATACCTACCTGAATTCCAAGCACGACCACGCCCACTGCGAGTGGCTGGATAGCTTCCATGATAGTGCTCCAGAGATGAGGGGGATGTATCAGAGTGGGAATAAGGATACAGATGAGTGGCTCTGCCTCGGCTGTTGCCGCGACAACAGCGCATTCGATTGCGCAGACTGGGCATGATGGAACGGTGGGGAGGATGAGTGCTTTGAGCCGAGATAGCAGCAGGATGAGAAACCAGTGGAGCCGAGGACCCAGAAGCCAATGACCGATTGTCCATAGAGACGAAATTCAATCTGCAAAGAAGAATCTGAGAGAAGTGCAGGTCGGGAACCACCTCAATACAGCAGAGGAGACTATAGCACCACCATGTAGGCATTCGGGAGCTCAACTCTGAGACTCCACTGGGGCAATTGCATCTCAATGGCAGAGGCGAGGGAGGGAGATGACTAGTTGAATTCATTTTGAAGGACTGGATATGGCATCGACAACTGAGCAGGGTAAATGTGCATTTGTGGGAGCAGTTGGAGAAATTAAATGCTTGCCACTAAGGCCCATGGGTGGCCATGTGGCTGTGCCACTTGCCAGCCCATAAGCTCTCCTTATGGCCTCCCCTATAAATCACCCGCATCCAGGAAACCTTTAACCAGATATTGAATTTCATTATCCTTTCATATATATTTTCTTTATCTTCTTGATTACTAGATTTTAGACTCTCAATATTATATTTTAAAGAAATAATTTCTAATCTTGGGAAATATTTTTCTTTATGTTTTTAAACCTGTAACCTTTAACGAATTCTTAGGTCCTTGATCCATATTCTTTCAACAGATCATTCTACGCTACGGTGACTTGATACATTCTAGTTAAGTTTTCATTATAATTCTTTCATTTCAAGGATTTTTTTTTAAACTTTGAGTTTTATAGTGAAGGCTCTGACAAAAGTTTCTGAACTACCTGTAACTGAGTTTTCTATTGAGGACCTTACTCAGGATTTGTTAATTTAGTGCATTAGTTTTTCTTTTCCAAGTAATAAATTTATGAACACTAACCCCACATTCATAGGTATATAATGAAATGGATATTGAATCAATTTTTGATGACCATGAATTATTCTTTTAAGCTTATTTGAAATAGCTTTTAGCATACTCAACCTCAAGTTATGCATCTAGTTTAAATATATAATATTTGACTTTGATGTTTTGTATATTAAACAAATATTTAACTCTAGAGCTTGTCCAAAAAGACTCATTTTAATTTATTCATTGATCTATTTTGTAATCCCTTTTTGTATCTATATTTCATGAATTGTATTTTATACATGGTTGAAGTATATTTTGCAACAATTAATTTTAAATATACCATTATGTGTGTGCACTTAGTACCTTTAATTTTCCTTATTCTTTGCTTACTTAGCTATGATTATTTTTTGTAAATGTATGATTGTTCCTTTTATTTGACTCAATACCTTTTTATTTTAATAATAGACACTTCCTTTATCCCATGTTTCAATTTCTATCAGTAAATCCCTCCCATTTAAGGCACTCGACCAAATTCAAGTTCATAATTCTTCTAAGCCGACTTTGTGCAGATAGGTAGTTATAGAGTATTATACATGTCAAGTGATATGTTAAGAAATAAGAAGTTACTATGGAGGTTATCCCTCCATGCTAGCTTTCAAGCACACAAAATCCATCGTTCAATCTTTGCTCTATTAAATATATCAATCTTTAATTTTTTTACTCTGAAACATACATGTATAACATACTTACCTACTATTAATAGATGCATGCATTAATGAAAAATACTACAGATTTTCTACTACATACATAGATATTCATTCATGAGAATTTATGCATACCTACTGTTGCATGCTAATTATTGTATTCTATTCCCTTTTCCACTAAATGCACTTTTTATTACTCTTTCTTCATGAAAACACCTCTATACTAAGTAACACTTAATAAAAACATGTTTCAAACCAAACATTTTGATAAAAAAATTGTCTAAAATAAGCCTTTTACTTATTTGTACTCTTGGAAATATAGTAAGAACAAGCACATTCCTCCCAACCAGCAATTTTAAAGCACAACTCCCCTCGAGCCTCAGAATTCTCTGTTATCAATAACCTATCATCATTGAATGGTAATTTCCTCCTCCCCCATGCAAAATCTAGCAACGCCCTTTATTTTCCTCAATGCCTACACTCTTCTATTTTCTATCCCTAGGATTTACAAAATTTATTTTCTCCTTTTCTTTAACGCTGTCTTTCTCTCTAGTTGTGCTGCTCTCTCTCCTTTTATTTTCCTACACTCAACATAGGACTTATATCCAACTACAATGTATCCTTGTGGTGGCTTTTATTTTTGTAATATTGGGGAATCATGGGATTTATAACTGCGACAACTATCATGTTAACTTGTCCACTACTTAGGACTCAAACCACTTAATAGTTACTTGAAAACAAAGAAACTTGAATACTCACGTGCTTCTTCCCATAACATTTTCAAATAAAAACAAATATTTTATTTATATAACTATACATAATTATTTACATAAGTCATTCAAAATGTTTAAATTTAATCTTGGTTCCGCAACGAGTATCTATAGCTTAAATAGTTACAAATAGACATAAAAGTGGTAAAGTTTTGAAAAAATAATTGCAACAGAGGTATTACAATGTAAGTTGGCACACATAATTCAAATTAAAAAAAGTTATGCCTTAGAATGAACAAAGTACTTTCCTTCAATGGTGTTAGCCACCTATAAAAATTTGTCATACCAAATGGTGGCTAAATCTTTTTTAACCTTCAAGAAACAATTCATGTCCAAATTTTGAGTTCTTGAAGTCTTATGATGTCCTTGGTATTAATCTTCACTGTTTTTTTACTATTTAGCCCTCAATCTTGCTATGTACCAAGAGAAAGACTGCTCAAAGAAGCTCCATTTTCCTTCATTACACTTCTCCATTTCATTCTCCATATTCATCCATAAAGACCTTCATTTTACTTCTAAACCATTCCAAAACCCTTTTTAAACCTTATGTACCCCTTTCATTTTGTTTAAAAACCCTTTTCTCCCTTACTGAAACCCTCAAAATCCTCTGAAAAACCTTCATTTTGGCCTAAAACCCCATTTTTTAGCATTAAGGCCTTAAGCCCCTTTTGGCCTTAACCCTAGCCCCTTTCCGCATATGACCCGCACTGTGACTGAGTGCGAAGTGCTCATCGCATCACAAACATTCATCGCATCGCTCCATCACAATCGGCAGTCGCAAAATTCCCTTTATCCTTTCTTTTTCCTCCTTCGATGCCAATCCCTCGATTTAATCTCAGCCATCGAATCCACAAGAACCAATAGCAGCGATTCAATCGCGCTCCGCTCATAAGCCCTTCACCATCGCACCCGCCGTTTTGATCTGGACCGTTGATCTCTCATACCGATCCTACAGTCAGCGCTTAATCGAACATCGCAAACTCAAACACCCCGATGCTTTGGCCTCTTTCCTTTTCTCCGATGCGATGTAATCCCAGCCATTTATTCTGCCAGATCCGACGATCCGCACTCAATCGCATCGCCACGTTTCCCTTTCCTCCCACCAATACGATCCCGCGATGAAATATCCACCGTCGATCAGGTTTGATCAGACAGTCCGTGCTCAATGGCATCGTCACTTTTCCCTTTCCTCCCGCCGATGCGATCTCGCGATGAAATCTCCACCGTCGATCAGGTTTGATTGGACAGTCTGCACTTAATCGCATCATCGCCTTTCTCCCCTCCCCTTGCACCATTTACGTCCTGCGTGATTCTACGATGCAATCTCCGCTATTGATATTCTCAAATCCGACAGCCCACAATACTTCTATTTTTCAAACCCCGCCCTTCTCTTTCTCCCCCATTGATAGATCTCGGCTATTGATCCTCATGATCCGACTGCTCCTATTGATCCTTCTTGTCGCTCTTATAAAACCTCTCTTCCTAAGAAAAAACCCTTTCGCCCTTTATAAAAAGGTGGGCCCCTCCCTTCTCCTCATTTTTCTCTCCCAAATTCCTTCAAACCTTACCTTTTCTATATTTTTCATTTCCCGACAAATATAGTTTTAAACAAAATCTTGATCGTTGATCTAAAAGGATCAAAGTCCATCTGGCCCCATCCTTCCGCCCGTTCCCTTTCCCTTCATTTCTTCCCTTTCAAACATATCCACTTCTTCTCTTAAATCATAACCATTCATCAAAGAAATCTAACGATCGGGACTTAACCCAATAGCCTATTACACCCGTCCACTACGCGCCAATTTTGCTGACATCACCATGGACCCCGCTTACACTATTGCTCCGCAGCTCTTCATCCATCACACTCAACCCGCACCGTTGGATCTGGAGCCTCCAATCCAATGGACCAGAATCCATATCATGTAATTTTTGGCTTCCCTTCCCAGTGCGCTACTTCCGTGATATGGGCGATTTTCAAAATACATATGTCAGACGCTGTATGAAATCACGTTCCAAAAGTGAATACCGCCTATCCCCCTAGAGCCTGCATGAAAACCGCTGCCGGTTTTCCGCTATACCGCTCCCCCCTCCGCAATATTACTCCCGATTCGATCCTAGCCGTCGATCTTCGAAGATCAGACGATTTTGATTTAATCTCGCCCCCATTTTATTTTTCCACCTAACTTGCTCCCGAAAATTTACGGTTTTGATCTCGACCATTGATCTCCAAGATCGAATGGCTCTCATTATATCACGACCCCAATTCATTAGCCTCCATCTATTCTCCAAGTGATTCCATCGAGCAATCTCCACCGTTGATTATTCTAATCTAAAGGTTCTTGTTCACTATCGTGCCCAAACTCCATGTTCACCTAGTTAGTTGTTCTACCAGGGTTTTTCTCCCTTTTTCCATTGCATCCACGTTCTTCCTCACTGCTCCTCCACCCTCATGAGCCTCTGAAGCAGTCTTAACCAAATTCCGCAGGATTTTATAATGAGTTTGTGTGTTTTGAAGGGTTTTAAACGATGTTTTCTTTGTGTTTTTCCACAGTCACACACAGGTGACAAAAAGGCCCAGAATGATGATTTTGTGGCTTAAAATAAAAGAATAAAGGATCTGCAGGGCTCGAAATCTACGTTTAAATCATTTGGAACATGATCCAGGGTTTAGCAGAAGCCCTCCAATAGCAGAAAGCCACCTGTGTAAACAAGCCAAACAAAGCTTATCAGTAATAAAGAATCAATGTTAAAGGGTGATTAAAGCCAAAGCTAGAAGATCAGGGTTTTAATCCTAAGGTTTAAAGAGATAAAGACAGTATCAAAGTACAAAGACTCGAAGACGAAGATCAAGGCTAATTAATCCTAAACACAGACCAAAAGCATATTAAAGGTGTTTTAAGGAAAAACAGAGAAAAATATCAGTAAAGAGACCTCCACTGCCACATCAGAAGCCAAAATATCCTCTTTAGCTACCAAAGTGCCACCTACAACCTCAATAAATCAAAATAAGGAATAGTAATTGCCTTAGTCAATGATATTTTGTTAAAAACAGCCAGATTTATTGCCAGCCTGCCTAAAGGAGTTTAAAGTCAACAAAATCTACCAAGTAGCTAAATACTTAATGAAAAGAAATTAATACAGAGGAAATATCAGAAAACTTCTCTATTGAGCCCCTCAAAAGCCGAGAAGCATTCACTTGTATTAATTGAACCTAGAGACCCTTCATTCTATTGGACCTCCTCATTTTCTTATAAAATCTCCTTGAGGAGCACATTGTTGGGGGTTGGAATTTGATGTAATACTTGTTGCTCGAAATTTTTTGCATGTAAATAGTTCTCAGAGGCTGTTGGAGCTTTGTTTGTAATCGAAGAATCTAGGTTGAGAAGAAAATTTATTGTTGTAATGAAACATTGGACTTGAAGTATGTAACTAGATTGACATCAATATACAAGCTAATTCATGGGATCTTGGTCTATACCATTGGTGATGTGCCTCTCATTGTTCTTATTTTCCTTCTTATGCTTTTCATAAAAAATTTCATTTTTCTCTGATAAAGAACAACAAATATAGAGCTAGGATTTACTCTTATAAGTACCCTACTCTCATTGATAAGATTTATCTTTATGTTTTCCTCCTTTGTGTATTTAAGAATGATTTAATACAGTCCAAGAAGTCAAGGAATGTTGGTGAGCCCATGTCTTACTGTCTAAAGTTTAAAAATTATTCTTGAATGATATTTTCATTACATGCTAAGTAGAGTCGGACTAGGAAAGTTTATGGTTTTCCCTGTCTTCTAGTTCTTTCTCCAAAGGTTGTTTGAAAGTTTCCCAAAGAGTGTGCTGAAAGCAAACCTATATTTTAATGACATATTACTTGATCTTAAGCTACACTTTGTTTTTTTATATGTTTTCATCCTTTCTGAAAGTAGTCATGTGGATTACTTGATTGTTTGTCTGATAAGTTACCTTTAATACAAGCTTGTCCAAAGAAGTCTATGGTTAGCCCTGTCCTTTGGCTAGTTTCAAACATTTACTTAAAAAGGCTTTTCTTGTTTGGAAAGTTGATAAATCCTTGTTGAAATTATTGGCTTTTTCCACCTTCACAACACTTTTAATGTTCCATTCCATCATTTAATCCAAAATATCCTTTGTTATAGATGACTTGCCCCATGGACCACTCCTGAAATTTTTGCACAATTAAAACCTTTTGTGACTCCATAGCCCAATGGATTAAGTGTTGTTTCATGCCTATCCTATCAGCTGAACCTTGTTTTGATTGTAAGCACCTTCACCCCTTTGAAACCCTTTCATTTTCAGGACTTTCTACTCAATTAAAGATCATACCCAACCAAAAAAACAAACAAAACCCTTGTTCTTAATAACTAGCCTAATATCACACTAAAAACCTTAAAATATAAATCAATATTTGCACTTATAGAGAGATCCCTCTCTGGATTCAGGAGGGCTAGATCCTAGAATCCCAAAGTGGTTCATATGTAGGCTCTGCAGCTTTGTATTTTCCAATATTGAAAACTATCGAGACCTAAAAAATGGAATTCTCTTCCCTCCTCGCTTTGACATTTAGTTTAGGGAAGTTTCCTTTCATTTATTTGGTTCCCCTCTAGTTTTTACTATTTTTACTACTTTTTTCAAGATGTTTTTCCTACCGTCACTTCCCTCTAATCCCTTTGGTTTTAATCATTTTCAACCTCTTTATTCTCAAGTTTCAAATCTTCCCACCTCCATTTAACATATCTCAACCATGTCCTTTGATTGCTATCAATTTTCCTTCATTGTGTTGGAGTGTTCCTATTGGGTTGTTGGCCTTGGCATTACTTTCCCATCTCGACTCTCCCCTAAACCTCCCTTCCATGTCTTTTTCTAGTGGCCATTATGCCTTGTCATGGAAATTCCTTCTTTAGTTTTGGTGTCAGTAGCAGAGAAAAGCCTCCCTGCACTAGAGTCCAAGTTAATGTTGAGGCCTCAACTCGTTGCTACTAGGAATGTGCCTCACAATATGGTCATGATGAAATAGACATTATAGACAATGAAGCTCATGTAGAGTGAAATTTCTTGTATGATATCGGAGTTGTGGAGATTATTTGACAATGGAATCCTAATATAGGAAACACTCAGTCCAAACAATCTCAATACATGTTAATGATTTATTTATATTCATAGGATATTTTGATGGGAAAATTCCTAGTTGAGTGCAATGAAACTTAAGAATAAATACTTCTTTTCATATATGCCTTACAGTAGTAGGTCAACGAACTGGATACTATGGTCTCAATTATTTTCAAGAAACTTGCCAACCTAAACTTCGATAGTAGTGAGGATGATGAAAAAGCTCTAGTTCACGCTCAGGTGGATTTCTTATAGGTTAAGCATGGTACAATATTTAACATTTTTGTGTATTAAAACATTTTGCAAACTATCCTACCTTACTATTTATTTTTTATATGTTCAATTCTCTAACTTTATGGATAATTATGAACTATGCTATTTAAACCAATACTATGAGAATTTTAGGATAGTTTTCATGACCTTAGAATTATTATTATGTTATCGATATGGTTTCCTTATTAGAAAACTAATAATCATAATATGTAATATTTTTCTTTATTCCATAACATAAATCACACACACACACACACACACACACATATATATAAAACTAATCAAAACTTACAATTTTAGTCCACGGGGTCTTGGACAGATGATGATCGGGTGCTCTATTAAGGCACTCCTTGATGTGAAGTCACTGGTTCAATTCCCTGCCCCGATCGGGGTGATATGTATTGGACATGATGATGAAGATGTAGTCCTTCCCAGCTTACCAAAAAAATACTTACACTTTTAAAAATATTATACTTTTACCTATAAATTTTATATAATTAACTTATTTTTCTTATAATTGTTTTGATAAATTTAAATTACATAAGATTTATCTAATAAAATTTTAAACATTTATAGATAATCAATTAACATCAATATTCACATGGATAAAATTTTAAAAACTTCAAAATGTATGAATTCCACATCATTTAAAGACTATATTGAAAGGCTACAACAAAGTATCATTATTTCAAATGAGCATCTTATAGTCACTCTCCAACTTACCAATGTTAAAACAAGGTTAGTCTCTCACTATCGTATATAGAAATATATAACATTTTGTAATCACTGGTGTTTTTAAATATTAAATTATATAGTAAAGGGGTATTTATAAAACTATAAATAGTACAGTCTTGATTTGGGTGATGAGTGACAAGGCATCGAAGGTTGGGGGGTTTCTGACACCCTGTTTCCTCATAAAACATTTAGGAGGGGGGTGGTGTGGTTGCCCTACCCCATGCATAACACATGCAAAATTTATTCTCATTTTATATGATGGAAAAAAACCCTTTGCTAGTTGGTCATGTTAATCAAGGATTTTTTCTTTGGCATTTATGTTGGGTCTAGTATCTCTGAGGGATTTGGTGGGAAATTTTGCAATTCAATGGTGTGACCCTCGATTTTTTTCTGAGTCTAGGTCACCTGGCTCTAGGTTTAAAGTGACAAAGACCTAAACCTACATGAAAATTATCTTGATTTATTGCTCCAGTGGAGAGTGAGAGGCTCGACTAGTGCTAGAACTGGGAATTACAGAGGTTTTTTTCCATGAGACACGTCATAATTATCGAGGGCTAAAAGTAGTAGTTGTTGGTGACACCACCCTGAACTCAACATCCAAATTCTTGTTGAATTTAGTGAAGCGATACTATGGAATTAGGTTTCAATTTTATCTCTCTTCCCCTGATGTCTTTCATTATGGCTTTTAGTTCTTCTGGTTTTTTCCTATTGTTTTGTTTTTAAATATGCCTATGGTGCACTGGGTCTAGCTCTTCAATTTTTTATATCTAAAGGGGTTCTCACTATGGAGGTTGTTGTATATGTTTATGGTGTATGAGGAATCATATTCTTGTTGGCTTGGGTCACCCAATATTCTCTGTCCCTTTGGGCTTGTCTTCTATGTTAGGAAAAATACTGAGAGGGAAGGGGGGGTGAATTAGTATTTTTAATTCACTTTAAAATTTCAATTTCATATTCAAAATTTTGTACGCCATTGTTCTTCATGCAACCAACGTATGTACGTGACTTCAATGAATGAAAACAACATATATCTAGTTTACTTAATTTTTCATATATTTCATCAGTGAGTTAACTTAATCATTGCATTATTAATTCATTAAGTATACAGTATGCAGTAAATAACATATAAATCAAAACACATAATATACATACATATAACACCATAATTTTAGGTGGAAACCCAACGTGGGTGAAAACCACCACCATCGTTGTCTCTGTCTTCTTATTTTATCATAAAGAAAAACTTCATTACATCTTGTACTAGTGTATCCTCTTACCATCATGTAGAAACTCACCTTTAGGAGGCTACAGCCTCCACTCATTCTCTTGCACCCACTGGAAGGGAGCTACAACCCCTTGATCTTGTTTACCAGATCGTACCAGAAGGGAGCACCTATGCCCTGAACAAGTTTACTGGCTACCACTAGAAGGAAACTCCAACTCCCTTATTGAAGGCCCCAAATCTCAAAACCTCTTTTGGACCATGTTTCATAATATTTTAGACTAGATCCACCTGTCTCAAATAAACATCAAAACATGTAGGCCACCTTTCATCATATTTTCAAACTAGACCCACACCCAACATTATGCTCAATACCAAACTGAATCACTATAACATCATCTCAATGAATACTGAATCAACCACTATAAATAGATTAGATCAATGCAAAACCAAACCAAAACATATATAAACCATCCAGATCAAGATATCAGTGACATATAACAACAAATATAACAGAACTCATTAAAAATCATCATAAAGAAACACTGCAAAACCTTGAATAGATCTAACTCAGAATATATACACGACTGATATTAATTAGACCTGTAGATATACACAGTTAACATGTGCAACACCCATATACAAGTTTATACTTACTGAAAACATATATTAGAATATATACATTACTAAATAGAGATAAATCTATGTATGCATGTGACTATCTAGAAATAAACCTACGTATAGATATGAAAAATTTCGCTGAAAACAAAATTATCATTCTGTAAAATTAACTATCACATATTCATATCACAACATCATTATAACCAAAGATCTATCATTGTTAGTTACAATCATAAACAAATCAAGCTATTGTTTTCATTAGTATTTACTACAATTTCAGATTTGATCCATCTCTCCCTAGTGCACACCTAATCCAGATCAAATCAAATATGAATAACCCATCATTTGCACATAGAACACCTTTATCTCCATATCCTTATATATTTTTAGCCTTATCCAATACCTTAGGTAAATCCCTTGGTAATGTCGTTAGTATTCGTTGATGAGATCAAATAAATGTTGTCGACCCAATTAATATGGGAAAATATTATGGTAATGGCCCCTGGTATCTAGATTTCCATGGTTCATACTATGTACATGGCCTTTTCTCACAGGACTTGTGTATGTCATGACCCTTCTTTGTAAGAACCGCGTATATTTTCTTAAACTTCATTGAACTGTCATTTCTCTACCCATATCCTTTGTAGCATCTGTACCAATTTGTATTAGTTCCAAAATCATCATATTATAACAATGTTGACATCAAGTACATATTTATATAGATGGTTTCCATCAAGGACAACACATTAGCCATAATTACGACATTATATTTGGGTCTGTTAATTTTTCTGCTCAACAAGGTCTACTGCGGTTCAATTTTCTAGCTCGGTTTTTTTTTTTGGGGGGATTATATGCCACAAAAATACATATGTATTCATAGGTGTGTTGGGGGAATAGGCCAAGAAAGTAGGCTGCATTTCCAAGACAGGGTTCGGAATTTTCATGGATTTTTCACTCTGTTACTCCTACTAATATTTGTAAGGTATTTTCCAGCTCAAAACCCTCACTACCTGTGACTACCAGGCACGTTCAGACTCTGATATCATGGAGTAAATTCCCAATTTGGTTCCTAAACTTGGTCATACAAGGGGAATATGTAACTAGTATAATAATTCCATCACCCTTCTTGGACAATTGAAAACTCTTTTGGGCAGAGTTCTAAAATAGAAACACGAAGATCAAAGAAAGATCATATCCTCCTTGAATGGGATTAAGAGGGTGATGATCCAAATTTATGAAGAGAATAAAATGAAATGCATATTTAAAACTAAAACACAAAGATACAGTGAAACTTGACTTCATTTAATAAATGTAAAATGTTGAATCTATATAGATGCAAAATGAAAGAAAACTCGCTCAAACAGTGGTAGCTTATCTTTTAGAAGAGATGTGATGGCTACACCCTTCTAAATTGTGTTACAATGAGGCTAAAAAGTATTTTTATTACTAAGAATAACTGAGAAACCATAAACATATAAAAAATTACCCTAGGAGATAAATCACCAAGGGCTTATGGACCCTAATGTTGTAAGTTGGAACATCAACTTCCCAGGGCCTTAAATTTGGCATATGATCTTCATTTGGTGCATACAATAACCCATTGGAAAGGTATATTTGAGGATTAAAATTTCAAAAAATTTATGGTGGTATATTATTTGTTTAGTTCCATTTCCAAAAAATTCGCCATTTAGGTCCTTGAAATGGCTTCAGAAGTTCAAGACCTAAAAAATACCAAAAATAGAAAATTGTCAAAATAGGAAATTTGTGTTGTCAGCTAGTGGAATAGGTGGGTGGCCATCAATATCCACCTAGATAAACTTCCCCCCCTATTTAATAAGTAATGGTCTACATTTGTCATTGCACTGAGTTCCTCCATGAGATGGGGAAACTTTTTCTGAAATTAACCCCTGGTGAGCCACTTGCCTTGGTGCAAGAGCTAGCTTCCTATAACAGCCAAATATAGCTCGACCCTCTATTGGAAAGTGCTCCTAATTTTTGTATCCATAACTTGATCAGTTGTGGCATGTTCAATTCAATATTGGTTGATCTCTATCAGTGTTAGTTACTTTTTAATTTTTGATGTGTCCAACAATGGTCAAAAGTATGGCCAAAGGTGGTCCACATTGAAAAATAGCGGCAGGCCCAACAATGGGGGGATACTTAGCTAAAAAGCATTGTCATCCACATCCTTAGTGATGATGTGAGGTCCATAGTGGAGTGTCCAAAGCTTCCAATGGGCCCCTACAAGGCATTCCTTCTACAGATGTAATCATACCTTGTCTCCCACTTCAAACTTGTGTGGTGCATGGTGTTAATCATGTTTATACTTATTATTGGATTTTTGCAAGATATCAAGGACCTGGTGGAGGATGTGTTAAATATGTTAAAAAAAAATTTCACATTTGTCAACTTTGGATTGAACATATGTAAATTTTTCCCTATGTAGTGGAAAGGGGAAGTGCGACATCAATGGGACCTAATGTTTGAAGTCCCAGGCCCACGTAAAATGGGATGTGGCTAATTGAGCTATGGATGGATTTGTTGTAACTATCCCATATGTGTGGATTTTTTTAGTTGTACATGCACAAAATTTGCATGATCATCATGTTGATGACCTTTATCTTTCCATTAGTCTAGGGGTGGAAGGAAATTGATTTTGTGAGCTTGGTGTCCAACAATTATGAAATGATTGACCATAATGAGCATAGGAACATGTTATCTCAATCTAATATGATGGTATATGGGACCCCAAAATGTATCCACACTCATTCAAAAAATATTTTGGGAGTGTATTATGTTGTGATACTCTTTCTGTAGGAAATTAAGATAACCATATTAGAAAATATATCAACAACCACAAACACAAAATAATTATGATGCTTGGTAGAAGAAAGGCTAGACACAGTCCATTAAGATGGATTCCCAAGGCCAGTTAGGAGTAGGTAGAGGGGTGTGCAATCCTTGCTTCGTAATGGTTGGTTTGGAAATGACGTATGCGATGTAGGACGTGATATACTTGCAAACATCCTATTGAAGTTTTAGCCAATAAAAATGCTTCTACAATACTTCCACTACATTTTCCACATTAAAGTTCCCTTCTACCTAACTGTAATGTGCTAGGTAGCACAATATTACATCCTAGAGGTGGAAGTTTGGAACTTACTTTCCTTCCATCAAAATCTAGTATGTGAAAACAAATTTTGAATCATTTTTTTATAGTTATGGACATTCATAGGTCTCGTTGGAAAAAGAGTTGAGAATGGTGGTCATTGTAGCAACCAAAGTCCAACTAAGGAAATTTGTGACGTGATTGATGCTACCCTTCTTGCATTTAATGTTCAAATGGAATTGTTGCACATATGTGGACCATTTATGATGGTGGTAATTATACAACTTCCTTTATGTCTACATAAATAGAATAAGCCAGTGATATGTGTCAATGATCATCTCCTTCCCCATAATATAATGTTTCCATTTACAACAAAACTAAATGATAGAATGCATCTCCTTATCATAGGTGGGGTATCTTGAGAGAGTATCAAAAAGTGTCTCATTTTGATAGGACACTAGTTGTAATTGCTGAATGAGGACTGCACCTATAACATAATGATAGGAATTTGTCTCAATATAAAATGATTGTTGAAATTATAGTAAGGCGAGGACTAGTGTATAGTAAAGGAATTATTTCAGTTCATTCAATTCCTTCTATTGTGACTTAGACTAATTTTTTTTCTTTTGCTCCACCATTGGTAACTTGACTTAAGATCCAAACAATATAAGAGAAATCCAACATGAATATTATATTAAAATTAGTAAGGCATAAGAAGCTACAAAGTTGTGTTAGAGTCATCAGGTGTAGAAATTATATAGAAACTCTATACCAATGGATTCAATTTGATCATGTAATTTACTAAAACAAGATACTAAATCCTTCTACCATATTTTCAGAATATAAAACATGATCGCTCAATCACATGCAAGTAAGAGAAAGAAATAATCAATCACACAACACAAGATGTATTTGGGGAAAGAACCTTCTCAAAACCCCTCTATCATATATTGTACATAGCTAAAGAATCATGAAACAATACAATGATTTCTCACACCAAGAAAATCATGCTCTCTCCTGACTGTCTCACTCTAATCCTGCTCAAAACTGACTAGCAATTCTCAGGCAAATTTGGCAAACACTTAGCCAATTCTCAGCCTCTACTAAGCCCAGCCTTGCTCATGCAATCCCTATGTAAATAAATCCCTATTAAATAGGAAATTCAACCCTCCATGTTTGCGGAATCCATCATGAACCTTCCTGTGACTTTATAATTGCGCCCAAGAAATTTTCTAATAATACAACTGATAATTATCTTCCCTTTAACCTTGGTCTCAACTTTGTCTTCATCAATTATCTGATTGATCACTACTTCTGAATTAAATCTAATTTAATTCACTGGACCTACCACTAGCTCATCACTCAGTTAGGACTAGTATTGATTTTAACTCAATTAATTTGAGTTAACTAAATACACTCACACCAAACTAGTGCATTAAATACAACTAGACCCCCAAAATATTATAATCACTCTACATGCCTCATATTAGACCCTCAACTCTAAATTCTTCATATAACTCAATCTTCATGACTTAGTTAACTGATACAATTTTTTATGAGATGAAATTACAATTTATTTCAAGGATAAATATATTAGACGCCCACTTTTAGCACTAATGTGTAACTGAATTCCTCACCAATGTGTGACTGGAATCCCACACTAGTATTTGGTCAATTTTTTGTCATTTCTAGTTGCCAATTTCACCGTTTCTTGTTGCAAATTTCAATATAAGGGATAGCTAATCTAGAATGAATTGGATGTTAGTTGGATCCACATGAACACATTGTTCATTAATAATGTAACTTATATATTGGACATTTTCCATGATCATGGAGCATTTCACCATGTTCACACATAGCTTATCCTGTCATAGAGTGTGAAGGAACTACCAAATATGTAACAAAGGGTATTCCAAACTCTTACTGAAGATGATGATATCGTCCATATATACAACCCTGAAAGAGTTGGTGAAAGGCCATAAGATGTCATCCATCGGCCTCATGAAAGTTGTTGGGGAATTTTTCAAACCAAAATGCATGACCAACCATTCAAAATGACCCTCCTTGGACTTGATAATGGTCTTCCACACATCAGTTGGTCCTATTGGAAATTGGTGATAGACAGACTTCAAATAAATCATATTGAAGTACTTGGCCCCCTTTAGGTGGTTAATAAGGTCATTAATCTAGGGAATTAGGTACCTATTCCTCACTTTGATTTTTTTCAGAGCCTGATTATCAATTGAGAGTCTCTAGGTAGCATCCTTCTTCTGCATGAGTACAATTGGGCTCCCACGGCGGTGAGAAACTTGGTTGGATGAGCCCATTTTGTAGCATCTCTTCGATCTACTGCTTGATTTATTCATTTCCAGAAGTGAGCAGTGGTATATTGGCCTATTATATAGAGGTCTTCTAGAGGTTAGATTCATTAAATTCTTAACATGAAAATGGAAATATAGCTTCACGAGTGAGGAGAAGATATGTTTGTATTCTTCCATGACCTTATTGACTTGCCTTTATTGTGCGGATGAGCCCTATATGGAGGAAATGGACATGGTAATTTTATTCTCCTTAATTTGAGAGTGAATAAGGAAGAAGAAAAGTATCTCAATCTTGGAAATGATCTTACTGCATTTCTTAGCAGAGATCAAATAAATGGTAGTAGACAAGGCTACCTCTATTATCCTGTATAATTTTCTACTCAAAGTAATAATAACATTACGAGGTGTGTGTTAGCCACCAATAAAATTTGTCATACCAAATGGTGGCTAAAACATCTTGGAGCCTTAAAGCAACAAATTTTATTGCTAAAAAGTGTTATCTCTTGAAGACTCTTGAAGACATCATGCCCTTGTTTCAATCTTCACTGCTATTTCCATTTAGAAATCAGAAATTCTGTTGATTCCATAAGAGAAAATACTGCTGCAAACACCATTTTCCCCTCCTTCCACTTCAAAAATAACCTCCATTTTTACCCCTTTTCATTCCCATGAAATTCCTCTATTTTTTAGTCTTTCCCATTTCCCCTTCATGAAAACCCCTTTACAGAGTTTAAAACTTCTTTTTAAACTTTTTTCGAAACCCCCAAATCCATTGAAAACTTGGAAAAAACTCATAAAAATACACTTTTTGTATTACAGACTTAAGCCCACTTGGGCTAAGCCCTAACCACTTCCCCTCCATGTGCCCTGGCCCTAAGACCAGGTGCTAAGCCCTTTTGGTGCCTATCGCATCGGAAAAATCAGAGCACATAAGTCTATTTTCCATGTTAAAAAGTTCTGATGCTATTAAGCCCTTGTACACAGCCCCCGAACCTATTATTGTTTTATATAACCCTTGTGCCCGCAATCGGGCACTAAAACATTGTAATAATCCATTCCCGGTCACCTTTTTCCTTTGTAAAGTTCATAAACCCACTTACCTAAAGTTTTGGTCTAAACCCACTGGAGTTATGATTTTTAATGTAAAAATGGGTAGATTGAAAAACCCGCATCAAAATTTCCGATGCGATTGATTCCATTTGTTAAAACCCCGCCCTTTGTTTTTTAATTCATATAACTTGCACCCGGGACCAAGAGTTAAGGGCCCCGAAGTGCTAATCACATCGCAAATTTCAATTGGGTAGATTGAAAGACCAAGTCCGACAGTTCTGATGCAATTGGCCCTCATATATATTAAGCCCTAGGCCTATCGCATTCCATATAAACCCATGGCCCCACAGTCGGGCGCCTATCCATTTCATATAATATATCCCGCCCCGATGCATAAAACCTTTGTATTATATTTAATTTTAGGTTTTCCTATGTTTTAAAGGGTTTCTGTCGGTGCATAAGTTGAAACAATCTCGACCGTTGATCTTGAGCCAATCAACAGCCCACGCTACATCGCATCGCAATTTTTGTTGGGTGCATTTGTTTCTCCCCTCCGATTGGCGATTTTCCGATCAGTCGTTAGCCGTTGATCTCCTCCCTGCCTTCCTAGATCCAACGACCCACAATTTCTCCGATCATTAGTCTTCCTCCACCTTCAAAATCCTCTGATTCATCCCCCACCATTGATCTAATCCTTAGATCAACAACTAGTGCTCAATCGCTCCATCGCACTCCAAGTTATTTGCCCCATCGATGCCTTTGCTTCCGATTGTATCTGGATTGTCCACGTGTCCAGATCAGACAGTCGAGATCACATCTCCTGACTTTGGTTAAATTTATGCAGCCCCGCTCATAATTTTTTCGGCCAATCACAGCCGTTGATCTTTGCCTATCAACAACCCTCATCAGCCCTTCCTCCGCCATTGTATTATTTCATCCAACCCACAGATTTAATCTCTGTCATTCAAATCTTAGATCCGATGGCCCAGATTAAAACCACCCATTTTTCTACCACCCGCACATCTTTTCAAATTTGCGCTCATTCTCTACCGTCAGATCTGAGGTTCCAGATTTGACAGTCCACATTCCAAGTTGCGTGAATTTCAATGTGAAGTTTATTTTCCCAAAGGCCACGCAAAATGGGTGGTTTACTGGTGCCATGTGTTGGGAAAAGATGCATATCACGTTCCAAAAGGAAAAACTGCCTACTCGCCTTTTCTCCGCACGAAAACAGTGGTTTTCATCCCCGAAACCACTTTCCCTCTTTCCATTTGAGTTTTGTCGTGTGCCTCCTCAGCCGTTGATCTTGTAGGGTCGATCTCATCCAATGGCTCATATTCATCCCGAACCCCAAGCTCCACTTTTAACCATTTTTTCCTCTGAACAAAGGTTTTTAACCTTATTCCTTCATATTTTTTCCATTTCCTTATAAAGTGACTCTTTCGCTTTATTTCCTCTCGATTAATCCTGACCATTGAATCTTTGCAGATCGACGGATCCGACTTAAAATCTCCCTCTGCTCTCCTTTTGACCTCCTCTAACATATCTCCACCGTTGGATGTTGCCATCCAACAACCACACTCTTTTCCCACAACCTCTGAAGCAGTTTACCCAAAAACATAGGATTTCATAACAGTTGTGTGTTTTTTTTGTAGGTTTAAATGAATTTCAAAATATTTTAAAGAGAAATGATGAAGCCGAGGGTGATGATCCTCAAATCTTTGTTTATTCGAAGAGAAGCCATACAAAGGGTTCTACGCCACGTTTCATCAATGCTTCATGGGCATTGATGCCATATGAGCCCTGTGTGGCCCTGCACATCAACAAGACACACAAAAATGCATTGAATAATCAAAAGAGTATCAGTGTTGAAGATTAAACACAACAGAACAAAGGATTGAAGACAATTTTGAGGGGATTATGGCTAAGATTGATTATCAAAAGCCTAATACTCCAAATTAAAACACAGTTAAAGAAAATCATAAGTGTTTATCAGAAAGAAAGGCCTCCACCACCACATCAGAGGCAAATTGATTCCTCTCAGCTACCACAAAGCCACCTATGCCTCAAAGCATTCAAACAGAGGCCAAAGTTATTAATCAGAGAAAATATATTTACCTCAGTGCAGCCAAACAGTTAATTATGCTAAAGGAACTTAATGACAAAATATCAGCAGAGTTATTCTATCCTGAAACAGAGCCTAAAAGTAAAAAAAAGCTCCCACCAAGCTTAAAATTTAAATGTAAAACAATTAATGCAGACATAACATCTGTAAGCTTCTCCATCGAGCCCCTTAAAGGCTGAGAAGTCTCAAATCTATATTAATTGACCTAGGAGATCTTTTATCAAATCCCACCACCTCATTCCTTCTATAAATACTCCTATAGAATATGAGAAAAGGTTGGTTGCAGAACTTTGAAATATACTTGTGTTCGAAAATTCTAATTGTAAATAGTGTTCAAAGGCTCTTGAAGCTCTGCTTGTGATAGAATAGTTAGGCTGAGAAGTGAAGATGATTGATGACCTGAAACACTAGACTTAAAGTTGTAACTGGTTTGAAGCATCAATACAAGCTGATTTATGGGATCCTGGTCTATGTCGATGGTGATGTTATTTCTTATTGTCAATTGTTATTTTATTTTTGTTTTCACTTTTTCCATATTCTCTGATAAATAACAACAAGAATAGAGTTAGGATTTACTGTATATCAGTACCCTTCTCTAACTGATAAGCTTTATCTAAATGTTTTCTTCCAATTTGTGTTATTTAGGAATGATTTAGTTCAGTTCAAGCAATAGGAATGCTGGCGTTCCCTCGTCCTCCTGTTTAGCTAATTATTATTCTTGAAAGTTATTTTCATTTCATGTTAAGTAGAGATGAACTAAGGAAGATATGGGGAGCCCTAGTCCTAGTTTTATCCCAAAAGACTGACTGAAAGTTTCCCTTGGAATGTGTTGAAAGCTGGCTAGTTTCGAAGTACTTACCAGATCTTAAACCATTCTTCGTTATCATTTGTGTTTCCACTGTGTTTAAATGTTTTCTATTGAAAGTGTATCAACGGCTAGCTAGTTTCAAAGTACTTACCAGATCCTGGATTGCTTTGATGTTATTCTTAAGTGTTTGTCAAAGGTTGTCTAGTTTCGAAGTACTTACCAGATCCTGGGCTGCTCTTTGTTCTTCATTTGTTTAATTCCCCTCCATTTGTATCATTTCATTCCATAAATCAACTTTAAAGAGATCCCGAGACATAGATGACTTGCCCCATAGACCACTCTTGAACCTGGTTGTTTCAATTAAAACCCTATTATGACTCCATAGCCCAAGGGACTAAAACCTGCAATTATCCATATTTTTGGCCAAAGCTTGTTCTATTTGCTTTCAACTTCTCACCTTTGAAACTCTTTGCATTTAGAAATTTCCACTCAAACAATAATCATGCTCAACCATCCAAAACAAAAAAAAACCCTCGGCCTTCATAACTAGCCTAATATCATTACCCAAAACTTCAAAGACAAATCCATATTTGCACTTATTCGAGAGATCCCTCTCCGGATTTAGGAGGGCTAGATCCTAGAATCCAAAAGTGGTTGAAATGGTGTTTCTCCCTGCTGTTGGACTTTTCCAATCTTGCTGATTACAGGGAGCTAATAGTGTGGACTCATACACAACATGATGCTTACATAAGTATGGTTTTGTAACATAACATCACAAAATTCAAGGCTAAAAACATCACACAATACCCCGTCTATGAAAGGATTGATGCTATAGGGTAGGTGACACTATTTTTTGACACAAAGATCTTTTACTTGGTAGAGCCACCCAATGGTGTACGGTTGTATGTGTGGTGTTGTCGATATAACCAACCACTTAATGGCCTATACTGAGATTAGGTTATTTTTACTCTTTCTATTGGCA
Source organism: Pinus albicaulis (assembly GCA_034641835.2). NCBI lineage: Eukaryota > Viridiplantae > Streptophyta > Pinopsida > Pinales > Pinaceae > Pinus > Pinus albicaulis. Next base: position 1,566,096,192 of record CM076575.1, on the reverse strand, counting down.
ATCAAACATTGTGGGGCACCCTTCAACAACATTTGTGAGTGAAATAGATGCTCACCTTCCTCGGGATCTTGGGGCTCACTTTTCTAGACCTTGGTGGTGGAAACAGTGGAATTGGGTGCTACATCAATGATTTGTTTCCCCTTGTCTAGGTCTAGTTAGAAGTAAGAACCTACTTCTAACTCTGAAGCTTTTGCTACTTCTTTGTGTGAAATTCATTTGTGTTATGAGTGGGGCTCTTGTGAAACCCACAACACTCTCATGTCTTTCTTTGTATTCCCATTACCATTATTTTCTTATGACTTTGATGGATTTTCCTAGGGTGTTCCATCCTATATTTTTCCTTTTTAATATGATTTAGGGATGCACTTACTCTGATTTTTCTGTGAAGGATTTGCAAATCCAAAGCTTCAGTTCTTCTCTTTAGATATTTTCTCAACTTTGAAAACAAATTGGTATGTTGTGTCAAGAAAGGATATGTATAGGACATCCATATATGTGTGTGTGTGTGTGTGTGTGTATCCATTCAAATATCCATGGTACTTGAGCATCAAATTTCATGCATATTTCTTGATTTCCAACTTGGTGCGCAAGGTATGAAAGATGTTTATTAACTCTAGCACTGCATGGTCCATTTCCCGTTGTAGTGTGGTCCATCTAATGTGCAGGTATTTGTAGCTTCTAACAGGGTAATAATGTTCCTTAATAATATACCTAAAAGTGTTCCAAGGGGGTGTGATTGAAAATAGTGTGGGTTCCTTCGTGGTCCTTTTCTTAGAGTAAGTTTCGCACTAGTCATTAACATGGGGGGAAAACTTAAGGAGTGAAAAAGAAATATTTTCTCTATCAAAAAAATTTATGGACCAAAAAATATCTATCTAGAAGATTTAATGATTTTCCTAAAGCATATGCATCTATCTAACCTTCAAATATAGGAATGTAAAAATTAACATGTCACCTAAATGGGGTGGTGCCTACGAAGTGGCCACTGGATGAATATGCATCGCCTATTGGTATCTGCTAAAGGATCTGAGAAAAATTATCCATCATCTCATTCCTTTGTCACTTGAGGGATTATTTGGGAAATAATTTTATAGGATCTCTTGCTCCCTTGTATTTGTTTTCTTCCATCATGCACTAGTAGAAAATGAGATATTAATGACTAGGTGACTAAAAAAATTTAGTCACCGCAATTTTTCAAGTGAAATACTACCAATAATGAGTAATATTAAGTGACCCAACTAAAAATGACTAACATAAACGACTAATTTAGTCCCGGGTTAAAATATATGACTAAAAAATAAGTAATACAACTAAAAATGAATAACACGAATGACTAATTTAGTCTAGGAGAAAAAATACGACTACCTAACAAGTACTACAATAATACACACTACAAAAAAAAAGGTCATTGATGAGGTTCATGGCTATTATGGATCTTTAAGGTTGATCACCAATGTTGCATATGGTGACGATACTTAAAAAAAAATTATTGTAAGGGCATATCGTGACAATCCTTTAAGGTTTGTCACCAAAGCCATTTTCAATGAGACTTAATTTGGTGAGGGTTGTTAAAGGCTTGTCACTAATTCTCTCTTTGGTGACACTTCTAGTGACGATATTTTATTGACCATCACCAATGATAGTTTTGGTTACTTATGGTGACAATAATAAAATTTTCGTTAGCATTGATCACTCCAATGCTTTTTTGATGACCATATGTGACTGCTGCTATATTTTTTTCCAAAGAAAGTGATTTAAGACAATTGTTATGGAGCATTTTTCATTATGTGTCTGAGGCCATAGTGGTTAGAGTCAATCATTTTTTTTAGAAATAATTATTGTGTATCATTTCCCTGAAGCAATGGGAATACAATTTTCCTATGAGTCAACATGACATGATTAATATATGTTATGTTTATTATCTAGAAAATTCCCTATAGATGAAGTTTGACTAGTGTGTGTACGAACCATATTATTTAATACATAATCAAGCTCAGTGAATTCTATTAATGAGAGAGACCTAACACTAATCAATATTCATCCATTTCCATGAATTTTTACATAGCACTCCCTTGTGTTACCCTCATACTCCCTAACACTCCTTGGTATGCATAAGAACCCTTTGGCCCACCTTACCACTCTTTGACATGCCCTGTCACTCAATAACATGTGTAACACTACCTGACACACATTAGAACTTGGCAAGTATTAAAAAAAAAAAAAAAAGTCTTAACATGTCTGACATGTGATGAGATGCCTCGGTATGTTTTGGCATGTGTTGGCATGGTTTAGCATGATTTAAGACTAAATTTGTTTTAGATAAATTATTGAAAAATAGGAGAGAGGTAACATAGGAATATTTGGCACTTGGCATGTATTGACACATGAACCACTACAAAAAGGACTTTAGGGGTGGTTTGGCTTGCGACAGTCTTGACAAAACCACCTCTAAAATGGTTTTTAGGGATTTACGGGTGGTTTTTGAAGCCCCCCAAAAATTCATGAAAATTCGAATTTTTTCAAGGGGATTTATAACAACTTCCTCTAAAAGTGTTTTCTCATTATTTTGGATGAGGATTTTAAATTATTGCGTGTTGTGTAACCAGCTCCAAAAATAGAAGAAAAGAGATATCAACGCCTTAGAAATAAGCCACTTCGAGTGGGAAACCTCCAATACATTACATAAATGAACAATTCTTGGATGATACAAATGAACAAAACCTCCTTCTATATATAGGAGTTCATGGGGCCACAATATAATCCTAGTGGGGCCACAATGTAATCCTAGCCGACCTAACAATAATAATGTAAGGGCACAATAATAACAATATGGGCGTTACAAGGGTACAATAATAACAATAAGGGGGGATACACTAACATAATAAGGGGCTACACTATTAATATAGGGACTTAACATGCCCCTCTCCTTCAAACAAGTGTTGCCCTCAACGCTTGATTATTTCTTGATGCTTCTGTATAAATTCTCATCCTCCCATGTGAAATATTCTATAGGAAAGTTCTTCCACTTGCTGAGATACTCTGAAATTGATCGTACTTGTCGAGTTCTTGTTTCTATTACTGCTTCATAACTTCTTTCGATGTGATGTTGATCTTCCTGTTGTTTCATTAGATTCTGCACCAAAGTTGGGTTATCCTTTGAGAGTTGGAGAACTTGTTGTTGATGCTCATTGTGATCTTCCACTAATTTATCATCCATATTAGCTATTATTTGATCCTTCAAACCATCCAAATTAGCCTCCATTTCTGCTTTTAAACCATCTATTTCATCTTCGATTTCTCTTCGTAAGATTGAAACTTGTTGCACTTGGTACCGTAATTTTGATATCTCATACTGCAATTCTTCCTCTTCATGCATCATTGTATAGATTTTTTTTTCTTGCTTTTGAGGAGCTCGATATTGAAATTGGATTATCTCTATGATTTCAGCACTTCAATATTTGAATTTTGGTACCAACGTAGCCCTCTAAATTATCTTTCGAATGCCACAGGTCTGACCAAATTTGGATTCTCCAAGACAAAGTTGTGTCCAATCTCCCACAATGACCTAATTTTGCACTAGTTCAGTAGAGCAAACTTGTATGACTTGCCACGTGTCACTGTTTCGTCCTTTGTCTCTGAAATTGATAGCCAAGAAACTACAGTCTGTGCACTTGCGAATAATTTTTACAGCACTCCAATCCAATGCTCAGAGAGAGATTTATTGAACTTTTCCCATGATCACCTCTTTGAGATGAAATTCAGGAGCCTGAAAAAGCACTACCTTCCACAGATCATATCTCCAACAATATTGCGAACCAAGCTCTGAAATTTTTTGACGTTTTTCCTTAGGATTTCAGCTTCGTACCATAAAAATTTCAGATTCTGAACCTCCGTAGAAAAAAAGTTACAGCGCAAATGCCACGATGACCTATTTAGGAGCCTAAAAAAAGACCTAACTTCCACAGATCATATCTCCGAAAATATTTCGAACCAAGATCTGAAATTTTTAGAAAATCTTCCTCGGGATTTCAGCTTCGCACCCTAAAACTTTCAGCTTCTGAAACTTCATGGAAAAAAAGCTATAGCGAAAATTCCACGATGACCTGTTTGGAAAAGCGAAACCCTAGAATCCAAAGCTCTGATACCAAATGTTGTGTAACCAGCTCCAAAAATAGAAGAAAAGAAATATCAACGCCTTAGAAATAAACCACTTTGAGGGGGAAACCTCCAATACATTACATAAATGAACAATTCTTGGATGATACAAATGAACAAAACCTCCTTCTATATATAGGATTCCATGGGGCCACAATATAATCCTAGTGGGGCCACAATGTAATCCTAGATGACCTAACAATAATAATGTAAGGGCACAATAATAACAATATGGGGGTTACAAGGGTACAATAATAACAATAAGGGGGGCTACACTAACATAATAAGGGGCTACACTATTAATATAGGGACTTAACATTGCCCCTAAATATAGTTTTCATTACTTTCCCCCTAATATTTTGATAATTCAATTAACTTACATTCATGTGAAATACATGTAAAGAATTTACATCGTTAACACATCATCATCAAAATACACAATTTGTAGGAAACAAGCCTTCAACCTTCTACTTTTATTAAAATATGTAAAACTTCTTTACATGAGGGTCCAATAAAAATACTTAACCCTTAATACAACAAATAAGCCAACAAAACTTTTAATTGCCTAGTAACATGTCCCACTCGGATTAACTAACCCAATGAGTAGTCTCTACCCTACTCTTGTCTCCCTTTAGTTCCTTCTCGACTCGCTTGGTTTGTCTTCCAAGTGCAAAATCACCCAAGCTCCCTTTCTCTTGGTTTTGCCACCTTCACTCGTCTTTGTCTCTTAATGCTTGGCTACTCCTATTCACCTTACGAATTTCCCAATTGTCCCTTGACTTGTATATTTGATGTGTCCATGAAAAATGTTTTTAGAAAACCATTCACATGAAACCATTGGAAACTATTAATGAAAAATTACAAAAAGCCCCCTCCCCAAGCACAAAAGTTATTATCCCCTTAATTTGAAGAAGGACACGAGGGTGTACTTTGATCCAGTTATATGTGCATTGGTAACAAAATAATTTCTAATATATTTTCTTTGGGTACAACCACACGCTCCAACATTACCTTAAGCTTCCCTGATGGCCTTAGGTTAGGCACTCACCAGAATTAAACCTTTTCCAAGCTGGTGAAAAACTCCTCTCTTTCCACCATTGAATTCCACCTCTTTGGGAAACTAAAGCTTTCTATTTCTCTCAATAGTCATTTAGTGAATTAAAAAAAATTATATGGTTAACATTATTTCAATAAATTTTTACAGTGATTTTCTTGAGTTTCTAACCATTATCTCATATTCTTACGCTATAAATTTAATAAATTTTACTTTTATTAAACTAATATAAAATTATATAAAATTATTTTTTGTCTACCAAATTAGGAACGAGATCAACCATAAAAGTTAATGTCTTTTGTCCCATATGTCTTTATATTAACTAGATACATGCAAGAGGGCACAGGATTTGGGTTATTACAAAGCTAATCCTCAATACAAGGAAGTTATTCATGTTCTTCCACTCCAACATAATTATATTATCCAAAATTATAAAACATATTTTCACTTCCCTTCCTATCTCAACCACAAATCTTGACCCCAACCATAAAAGTTAATGTATTTTGTCCCATATGTTTATAAATTAACTAGATACTTGCAAAAAAGTGAAGGATTTGGATTATTACAAAGCTACTCCTCAATACAAGGAAATTATTCATGTTCTTCCATTCCAACATAATTATATTATCCAAAATTAATATAAGGCAATTCTTCATGTTCTTCCATTCCAACAAAATTATATTATCCAAAATTATAAAACATGTTCTCACTTCCCTTGCTAGCTCAACTACAAAACTTGACCCCAAGGGTGTCTAGAAAATTTAATCAATGACCTGTCAATAGCAAAGAAGCTTTAAATTTAGATATTCAAACAATTATAAAACATATAAATTTATATAATAATATATTTTGGTTATATCAATGGGGTCTTGAATAGATGGTGATTAGGTGTTTTTTTAAGGCACTCCTTGCTGTGAAGTCAGTGATTCAATTCCCTACCTCAATTGGGGTGATATATTGGACATGATGGTGATGTAATCCCGCCCAAAATTATTATATATATTATGATTTATATCATTATTATTTATATTTTATTTTAATCAAATTAAAATTTTGATTCCATTACATTAATTTTTTTATTTATTTAATTTTAATTTTATATAATTTGGCGCTAAAATGTTAAATATTACAATACAAAATCTCCAACCTACTGTATTGGGCTAGAGAACCTCTCTAAAATTTTATGTTTACCAATTTTATTTAGCGTAGGTTATGGAGGGAGGGGTACAAAGACTCCCATCGTACCATATTTGTTCAGTTTCATCCCCGACCCTCTTTCTTCTGGAGCATTATGCACACTCCAATAGCGAGCACACTTACGAGGGATTGAATCCCATTTTAATCACAATTAAAATTCATTGTAAGAATTCATTTTAATCACAATTATTATCCACTTCCTTGTCGAAGCTTGATTCTATATGTTACTGGAATTTGTTCAAAGATAAATTTTTAAAGACTTTATTCTTGTATTGCGTAAGTTTATTTCTTTTCATAATCGGCATGGTTTTGTCAAGCTGGTTTTGAATACAATTTTACAAGCTTTAGGTTTGTTTCAGGATTTAGGGTTCTAGTGGGAGTTTTCGAGAATAATTTATATATCCTATATGGCATTACGAACGCCTTTTATTTCGCCTCAGTTGAAGGTTTGGTAGCTTCGATAAGGTTTGATGGCTTGTTTTATTTGTGAGCATCTGTTGGATGTAAACATTTTATTATCGATTTGTTTGTATGCTTATCCAGTTGCATTTGGTTTTTACATTGAATTGAAGGAAATGGAGACTTAGTGGTAGTGTAGGGCGATATGCAACTAGGAAGAAAGAGAAAATGCAGTTTATTTTAGTTTTGTTGGAACCTCTTTTTGTTTTTCTCAGTTTTTTATCGGTAGGCATCCATAGGTGCTCATGATAGCACTAGTTGAGATAGGCCAATGGGGTTACGGTCCAGGGATGATGGCGTTCTTATGAATGTATCTAAGTGTTTGATTTCAATAATCACAAACTTCCAAATAATGCAAAAAAAAATAGAAGAGAATATATGCTAAGATTCGAATTAACCTAAGGACTAAATTATAAACAATAAATATGATAAACACCTAAACCTTGCATGAAGTCACATTTATAAAGATATATTTGTTTCCCAAAATAAATTGAAAATTTCTTACACTCTTATTTTAAAATCAATAATGTTGTTTTATACTTAGATTTTCACATTAATCCAGCGTATTTTTCATACCTGAATTTGGATAAACTAACATCATATAAAGACTGTGGATATTCCAATTTTTTTATCTCAAAATCTACACCACAGAAACCTCCAGACTATCATATAAATTTACATTAATTATAAAGATTGAGCTCAATAATAATAATACCAAAATCCATTTAATATTGTTAGCATAGGTTCTGGAGGGAGGGGTACAAATACTCCTATTGTACCATATCTGTTCAATTTCATCCTCGACCCTCTTTCTTCTAGAGGAATCTTCACACTCCAAAAGTGAGCACACTTGTGAGGGATCGAATCCCATTCTCTATTTCAAGGTAGGAATTCCTTTTAATCACAATTGGAAATTTCTTACACTTATTTTAAAATCAATCATGTTGCTTTCTACTTGGATTTTCACATTAATCCATTGTTTCTTTTCATAGTACCTAAATTTGGATATACTAACATCATATAAATTTACATTAATTATAAATATTGAGCTCAATAATAACAATACTATGATCCCGATGATCCTACAAGTTTGATATCAATCCAAACAAAAATCAAATAAAAACTAAGATAGTATCAAGTACTTTATGTAATTTTTATATGATACACTATCCAGCTATGGATTGCAAAGAACGATAGACCTCAATTTGGACCAAATTTCTTCATAGCAATGTAATATTGGTAACATATTAGTATGTATCCCTATATTGTAAAATATGGTTGACAGACCACTACATTTGGCTTTGAGAATTTCAGAACCTGGATTCACATCTCCCAGAGATGCTATAGATTTAGGTCTGCTTTCATAAATGTGTAGCATCAAAATAGTAAGGCTATTTAAAGGAAGGCCTGCCATTTATTGAAACAAAATTTATGAAGGGAAGGCCCGATTTATGTCTAGACTCTGTCATGATGCTACAAAATTTTCCAGAAGCCTTAATAGATATTTAGTGTTTTAGTTACAAGTGATTTTTGTTACTTTGGCATTCATGTTTGTGAGATAATATCTAATATGAAGATATTGTAATTCTTTATTCAGAATAAGGGAAGATGTCTTATGCTATAGGTAGTATGACAATAGTTTCATTTTTTTCCTCCCTGGGTAACATTGGAAAGGAGAGGAAGTTGGGTTCAATATCTGACAAAAATCCCAGGAAACTGTATTCTCTTGTTGATTTTTCACCCATATCCTTTAATCACTTAAGAAGAAGGAATACCATGAGATTAAGTACTAGAGAGTAGGTAGTCAATCCAAGAGTTATGGAAAAGGAGTTGTACTTCAACCAAGATGGTTCATCAACAAAATAATTGCAAGTTAGAGAAAAAAATTCCATCTAAAGGAAGGTTCTTTTCACATAAAACTTTACTGTGGTAGATATTTATTTTTCCATATACATTTGATGTTAATGTGTGGTTTGTATGTAGGTTTGGTATGACATATATTCAAAAATTTTATTGTGCATCTATTGAAAATATTTTCAAATTTTCTTGTAGATGGATGTCAAAAAGCTTATTGATTTTGTTGGAGTCACCCTTGGACCAAAGGGAAAAAATGTTGTTTTGGAGAGAAAGTATGGTTCTCCGAAGATTTTCAATGATGATGTGATAGTAGATAAGGACATAAATTGTAGATGTGGGTTGTAATTTTTTTATATTCTATATTATTTTTCCTTGCCTAAATGTCTTACTATCTTATACCTGGGAGGAAAAATTCTCACATGACATAGATAACATATTTCTCTTTTGACGATTTACCTGGTCTATGGAGTAGCCACAATAGAGTAATTAATCAAGCTTTAAATAATTGAAAACAAAAACTTGTGTGACAGATGTTGATGATTTAAGGTAAATTGTTATTACTGACCTAGTTAATTCATTTAAATGCTACACCCCGCTTCTGATAGGTTGAATTAGAGGACCCAATTAAAAATATTGGGGCCAAGTTGGTAAGAGAGAAGCAACAAATACAAATTATTTAGTTGGTGATTGAACTTTCACATCTTTTTTAATTGCACAAGGTTTAATAATTGAAGGTGTAAAGGTAATTTATTTGCCCCTTGTCCTTGCTTAAGTATTTATTCATTTTTATAGGTCCTTATGGTGGTTGTTGTTTATTTATTTATTTTTTTAATTTTCAATGCTTCAGTAGGATCAAGATAGTATATGAGTGGGAAAATAGCCTTGTTGAATATGATATTGTGATCATGTTGTCAATTGGTATGATCTAGTTTATAAAAACCCAAAAAATAAATCTTGTTGGTATTTTTAAGATTTGTAAATAAGAATCTGAATCATAAATATATTTAGGTTGTTGCAGCTGGAGAAAATCCTATTCAAATTACTAGGGGAATTGACAAGATAGTAAAGGCTCTTGTTTTTTCACTCAAGAATTTTTCAAAGGAGGTAAATTCTCACAATTTGAGTATGTTTTCTCTTTCTATTCTTTTTGCTTCTTGACTTAGTCTATGGTTGAGGTAAACTTTCATCGGGGGAATAGTTGATCCAAAAATGTCAACTACAGTTCCTTAAAGTCTCGAGGGTAGAATGTTGAGGAGCTACTTGTGAAACATCTGTGACGGATTTTATCTGTAAGGGGGTGTACATGCTAAAACATAAGACCCTGTAATCAAAATTATTATCCAGGTTGAAGATAGTGAATTAGCCGATGTTGTTGCAGTAAGTGCTGGGAATAATTATGAAATAGGAAACATGATAGCAGAGGCTATGAGTAAAGTTGGAAGGAAAGGTGTTGTGACACTTGAAGAGGGGAAAAGTGCAGAAAAAAATCGTGTGTCATCAAGGGAATGAAATTTGATTGTGGATATATTTCTCCGTACTTTATGATAGACGGTGAGAAGATTTCCGTTGAGTATGAAAATTGTAAAGTAATTGATGTGAATAAAATATTCTTGCTTTTTTTTGTTGTGCAACTACTTGTTAGTGTTCCTTGTAATGAAAAGAGAATGCTTAGAAATAATGTGTGACATTTTTAGAATAACATCTCATCTGAGTTGCATAATTGTTCCCAATTACCTCCATCTGTCATATATTCATGGCACATCCTCTTGGTTCAATTTGGGTTGGTGTTGGTTTTGTATGGAATTTTAAAATCTGTGCCTTATGAACCTTCTGTTATTTCTGGAATCTGTACAATATTGAATTTAGAATACTTATTAGAAAGAAATATGACCACTACTGAGCATGGGAAGAGAGTTGCTAAACTTCTATTTATTTCCGCTTTCTTTTTAAAATTCATTGATCAGGAATATGGAAATGAATTTGCATCTTTATATTTTCTTATAATTTGAAGCTATTATTGTTTGACAAAAAGATCACAACTCCAAGAGACTTGATCAAAATATTGTAAGAGGCTATTGGTGGGGGGTATTCCATATTGATCATTGCTGAGGAAATTGAACAAGAAGCCTTGGCTACTCTTGTTGTGATAAATTTTCCTAACGCATTAAAGGTATTGGATGACATTGCTATATTGGCTGGAGGTATTTTTCAAGTTTAGATACATTAAGGACTTACATGCACTAAGAGCTTAAGTACAAAGCTAGGTGTGTATATAAGTAGTCTTATATCATTTTTCATGGAAACACTTTTTATTTGGTAATGGTTTTACTCTACGAGTTCAAATTTTCATGTTAATAGGATAAATTGTCATTGAGTGAGAGGCATTGAGAAAAAAATCTCTCCATTGTGTCTATAGTCACGGGTTTCTAATATCTTATGTTGAAATTTTTTCATCTATTCTTTCTTTATGAAAGCACTGTTATCAGGAATGAAGTTAGATTTTCCCTTGGATAAAGTTGGAAGTGAGGTTCTGGGTACTGTTGCCATGGTGGTACTTACCAAGGATTCAACAACGATAGTTGGTGATAGGAGCACCCAGGAATATGTTAATACAAGAGTGTCTCAAATTATAAGATTGATTGAGGTGTGATATTTCTCTATAACTTAAAAATAGGTTGCTTTATCCAAATGGAGGCTTGAAATTATTGCCTTGTTTTCTCTGTATAGCCACCATATATTGTAAAGTGGCCATCACCTTTTGGGGAAGGATATCCTCATTAATAACATTCATGACGATGGTATTAATCTCAAATTTTACTTGTGAGTTGTCAAGACAGGAGTGTAGAAAGAAAAAATTTTGATGCACCGTTTATAATTTGAATATATGTGCCTCTAAGGGAGCATGTAGAAATAATTGCAAACTTTAAATTTAAATAATTAAGGTCCCTTTAATATAATAATATGTTTGACTTGATAGTTAATTTCCCTGTCAACCTATTTTATCAAAGGTTTTCACCAATGATATCATTCTCACTTTCTTTGAAGGTTGTAGAACAAGGCTATGAAAGCGAAAAATTGAATGAAAAAATTACCAAGTTTTTTGGTGGAGTTGTTTTTATCCAGGTAAATTTTGGCATGGTTGAATTTATGGTAGCTATCTATAACAATTCCCTATTATTGGCTTTATAGAAATCTGAATCTAGTTGATGGATGTTGGTGACTGCATTTCAATGTATATTTGTATAAAGTAAGAATGGAGGGTATATGATAGCATTCATAATTGTTGATAGGTGGGAGCACAAATAGAGATAGAGTTGAAGGAAAAGAAGTTAAGAGTGGAATATGCCTTGAATGCAGCAAAGGTATGCATGAATAAAATTATGCATAATCAATTAAATAATACGATTCTAATTTGCAAAAAAATGTTGTGATATGAAATAAAGGTGAATAATGAATGTTAATTGAATCCTTTCATACATGGAGCTGCTATTATATCATACTGGTATAGGAAATAAGTTATTGCAGCTTGGACTTATTTGGAGTGAGGCTTTCAACTATTGCTATGTGGGATTGGTGTTTGCAACAGTTTCAAGCTAAGCATCATGTCCAACAACATAAAGATCTAATTTTCTAGTAATTAACAGTGTTCAGGAGGATGTATTATGTTTTAAGTTAGTTTTACTATTTAAGAAAAATATTGGTATTTGGAATAGATCTCACATTCCTATTTATGGTCAAAGTATGGTGGAGAGAGGGTCAATTTTCCAATAATGAGAGAACGCTTGGTTTGATTTATTTGGCTACTTGGAACTTGGAAGTGTATCCTTGCTAAGAAATCGTTTGGAGTGGAATTCACTTGTAGGGGCTATTACAACATCAATTTTATTTTGTGTCGCATGCTAGTGAGGTGATGATAGTATTTTTTCTTCCCACCTGTTCTGCATCTCTTCTTTTTTATATTCAAGATTATTTGGACGATAGTCACCTTATTTAGATGTAACATGGATGTGCGTAGAGTAGGTTGTGATTTGGTGAGATGCCTTATTTGCAGTTAGAGGATAGGGGCTTATCATATAAGTAGATAGGGAATTTAGTAGTTGATTTTGTCTCAGGTATAAATTGAGACTATTTATACGTAGCGAGCAGTATAGGAAAACTAAATTTTTCTTCTTTATTTATGTTTTCTCGCCTTCATTGTTTGAAATTTTGTCTTTGAAAGTCTTCGACTCACGATGTGTCATGACACCATGTTACATCCGAAGAATGTTTTTCGTGCACTTTTCACCTTTGCTTTTCTGCATATGAACTGAAACTTTGAATGTTTTGATTTTCATTGTCCGATCTTTATTGCTTATTTATTTGCATGTAAATATTTCTTGTGTTGCATTCCCTTGCCCACATAGGCCAACCAATGTGTTGGTGGCTACCTTGGAAGTATCACTTCACATGAGTTGGCCTATACTCTTCTTATATTAGGAGTAAGAGTTTTGTTTTTCTTTTATTTGTTGTTTCCTTCGACTTGCTTTACATTCATTTTCTTTCACTCTGCTTATTTCCTTTTCTTTCTTTTTTCAATTATAGGTTATTTTCCGCATGAGAATGTGTTTTGCTTCTAAATAAAGCATGGTGAAATCCAAGAGGAAGTTGTTCTACTATCAATGCTTGGTTTATTTTTTGTTCCCTCTCTTTGCGCGAAAATTGCATTATATTAAGTTGATGATAATATGATGGAAAATACATTCCTTCTCAGAGAAAATAGCATTGAAATCACGATGTTTGGAATTTAACTAGTATCACCTGTACTCTAATCCGTTTTATCTTTTTGGTTAATCCTTTTAAACCTATTCGAGTAGAGTAAGGAGGGGAGATAAACCTTAACAAATATGTTAGAGGTGTACATAAATATCATTCTCTGAAGTGACAACCTCTTCTTCTCTTAATATTTTGTTGAAAATGCAGCAAGATGATGGAGCTTAGTGAAATGAAGTCGCCTTCACTAAGTGGGCCCGCAGGCAAATTCTGGCGCAAAGTCTATTTTTAGACTATGTCTATTTTTAGACATATGGAGCATGGTCCAGGGGTTGCAGTATATTATTCTTGGAGTATTGGTCATGTTGGTAAAAATAGATGGACCTCTATTTTTTGACCTATAGGTCGAAGTCTATATTTAGACTGCCTATCCTAAAAATAGGGAAGTCAAATATTATTTACCCTTAATAATATTTGGACTATAAACTTTAGTTTACTCTCTTGGAGCACTTCGGTTCGAGCCTTGGAAGTGGCTCATGCATGCGACGGAAGATTACGCTATTCCTAGGGGTTTGGTGAGCTCATGCATGGTTGACTTCAGTTAGGACTTCAATGGCAGAAGTTTGGTGGAGTTAATGAGACAGCTAGTGGAGTTGTGTTCGGTTTAACTTAGTTGAACTGGTTGAGATTAGTTTAACTAGCTAATCAACTAATAATGAGTGGAGTGAATTAAATATTATTTAATTCATTAATTAGTAACTCATTATTCAACTCAAGAACACATCAGTTCACTACAGTGCATGAATAGTTCAGTGGAGACCAGTGAAAGAGGTAGATGAAAGGGTGGAGTTAGCTATCAGTGGCGACATCAGTTGTGCATGAGATTTGCACCACACTTGGAGGAATTGCCCATGATGATTGCGTTGTCAATCCAAGGAGATTCGAACCTTGGATCTCTATATAGACAGGCCTGGATTGCGCAATAGAGGCAAGGCAATTGGCGGTGAGTTTTGAACCAGTAACCTGTTCAAAACTGAGCTAGTTTGTGTGTAACTTCATGAGAAAGTACCGAGTACTTGTGAGGAGTATTGTACTGAGTTTGTTACATGATTTCTCCATTATAATATACACAATAGCTGCGGGGTTTTCAGCTATAAGCTTTCCCCATACATACTGTGTTAATGTGTATGATGAATTGATGTGCTATCGCTTGTTTTATTTTCCGCATGTGTGATGATCTGAGTGGAAGAGATTATGTGTTGCATATGAATTCGAATTGATATGTGATCAGGATAATCTCGGTGGATAAATATCATTATTCAGCAAATTTCTACATATTTCAGGGTCCCTCTTCAACCCCATGAAATAAATAAGTTCCTTTGCATAGTTCTTTGAACAAAAAAAAAAAAAATTGAAAATAAAATTATATATATAATTATATATATATAATAAAGGGAGAAAGAAGAGAAAGGCTATTTTCAATGCCAACTTGGCCTTCGCAGGTGCAGTGAGATCTAACACCTAGTATTTGTTGGTTGAGAATAAATAGTTGACATAGAATCTACATGTAGTCTGAGAAGAGAATGAAAAAATTCGTGCAACAGTGCAGAATGCACCTTCCACACAGGTCTACTTGGAGGAGATAAGAGCAACGATACTTACTGAAGTATCCACATTTGGAGACACTATGCGAGAAATTTATGAGGAGTTTGTGACCATACATAAGGAAATTCTCCACTTACATGACTTGCAACAGCAGAGCAGAGAGTTTGTCAAGATCCTTAAGAATGTACAAGCTACCATCACCGTCATACATGAGTGTACAATGCGATACAAGGTGACGTTGCTTACAATGGTTAAGAAGATGAAGTTTAAGTTGGAGATAGAGAAAGCGTGAGTTTATATATTAATCCATAACAACAAGAATCTCACCTCATTCATCGAAAAAATTCAGGACTCATATGTATGGATATATAACATTTTGGATTTGAAGGTGAGAACAAACTGAATCCCATCAATTGGTACACTCACCAAGACTAAGCGCAAATGGCAAGTCCGAAAGGAGATTGATTAGTACTTGGAGAAGCTGAAGTAGATGGCCACTCGGGAGGACTTGGAGCTAAATAAACAGAACATGTAGACCTACATCGATGGCCCAGTTCAGATCAGAACAATGTTTCTCCTGATTGAGAAAGGAGTTCAAATCGATTCCAAGAAATTGTACCTGGATGCTATGGAGGCAAGAGTTTGCGTCCATCCTAACACTATCTCACTACTTAAGGAGACCATCGAGTAGTACCAATATTAGCATCAGTATGTGACTGAGAGACACAAAGTCAAATTTTCTTGGATTGAGTTCACCCCAACTCCAACATCATAGTGTTTTTTCTTGTTAGGATGTCAAGTTGTCTCTACCCTATTTTGTGTTATATGGGTACAAGTGGAAAATGCAATGTTATTTGTAATTATTGTAAAAATGAAATTCCAATTTCCCTTGTTGGAATGTTAAGAGTCATATGTAATGATTTGAAGAGTCATGAGGGGATTCCAAGGGTCACAAAGGGGGCATGCCAAGAGTCACTCCCCTTTTTTATAAATATATCCTCATTACTCTTGTAAGGGGCTTTTGGGAGCCAAGATTTTGGCTAGGCTTAGGCTTAGAGAGAGCTTAGGAGTTTTGTGTGAGCATTGGATTCTCCGTAATGTAGAGGGAGTATACTTATTTGGAGGATTAGGTGTTGCAGACTTTACATTCCACTATTGGGGCTACTGGCTTGTCAAATGTTGTATGTATCATTGGAACTATCACTTTTGATAAAAATTAGAGCTAGCATGCTTTCATGCATATATTGTGAATATAGTAGGACTACTCTTTTTGTATTTGCTAAGTATGCTATTTAACTTATGCATATGATTATGAACTATTTCATTTGCATTTATGTGTATCTTGTTGGGTGCATGTTGATGTGTTAAGTTGTCACCTTAACTTGTGGACTATTCTGTTTGTTAGTTCGTGTGATTCCTTTTCGCTTGTGTGTTCCTTCTAGGCCATGTACTATTACATGTCTCTAATGGGTGCACTTTATTTTCCCTTCATGTTTTGCAACCATCATGCGTTACACTTGACTCTCCACAAGGTCACACACTTGTTCTCACCAAAGACACCGTGCACCACTCTATGTGTTTTGCAAACAAAGGCAAATCATTAACACCCACTGTTGGGACCCCTACTCCAAACGGTGTGAGGTCTGGTTGGGACTTCATATCTGAGAGATCCCCTAAATGTTGGTAGGTCCAACACTGTCAATAAGCCGAAATTGGGTAAACCACGTATATTTATGTCTCTTTTGTTTTATGTTTTTTTTGTTTATGTTTCCATAATATTTTATGTGTTCCATTGATTTGTTATTTAATTTCTAACAACTAGTATCAAATTCGAAGGTCTATTTGGTTGATAAACTCACAGGAAAGAAGGGTTTGTAGTTCGAGTGGGAAATTGTATGTTTAGGGTTGAGAAATTCAATGCCCAAAACTACCAGCTATGGAATATGAAAATGGAGTATTATTTTTATTAGAAATATATTTACCTGCCATTGAGTGGAAAAGAAAATAAGTTGATAAGTATGATGGACAAAGAATGGGAGATTCTCGACAGAAAGGCACTAGGAACAATACAGTTGTTCATGGTAGCGTCGATGGTCTTCCACATTTCAAAGGAAATGAAAACAAAGGGTCTAATGAAGGAATTGGCAAGCTTATATGAAAAACCCTCGGCCTCAAACAAGGAATTTCTTATGAAGTTCCTATTTAATATGAATATTTCTAGAGGTGGATCTGTTGC
The DNA here is from genome assembly GCA_034641835.2 of Pinus albicaulis. Taxonomy (NCBI): domain Eukaryota; kingdom Viridiplantae; phylum Streptophyta; class Pinopsida; order Pinales; family Pinaceae; genus Pinus; species Pinus albicaulis. The sequence goes on along the minus strand of CM076575.1, from coordinate 1,566,078,880 downwards.
TAGTTATTTAAATGAATTTGGCACGGTTACCAATCAATTATTTTATATAGGGTTAAATTTTGGTGATGAATTTAGGGCTCTATTATTTTTGTGCTCATTTCCTGAAATTTGGAATGGCTTAGTCGTGGCTATTAGTAACTTTGTCTCTAAATATAATACTTTAAAGTTTGATAATTTTGTTACTGTTATCCTTAGTGATGAAATGTAGCATAAAATATTAGGTGGGATAATAGGTATTACTTTGACTGAAAAAAATAGTGGAAGAAAACTAGAGAGAGGAAATACCCAGGGACATCACAGTAAGTCAAGGAAAGGAAGATCCAAATATAGATCGAGGATAGTGCGCTAGAAATGAGGGAAGAAAGGTCACTTGAAGAAAGACTGTAAATATAAAAAAGGAAACGAAGGAGATGGACATCTAGAGAACAACCAGGAAGCGAATGTAACAAGTGATGTGTTGAAATATGCCAAGATTATTTCATTAGAAATTATTATTGATACCTAGGTGGTAGATTCAGGGGATTCATTCCATGCCACACCTGATAGGAAACATTTTCATGACTATGTTCAAGGATATTTTGGACACGTTCATCTGGGTGATGATAAATCCTGTAAAATCATTAAAATGGGTAAGGATTTTATAAAAAAACAAAATGACACCCAATGGATATTAAAGAAGGTAAGGCATGTTCCATATCTAAATAAAAATATTATTTTAGTAGGGAAGTTGTGAGGTGAAGGTTGTGTAACTACATTTATAGAAAGAAAAAAAAAACTGGAAGGTCTCTAAAGGAGTCCTAGTAATAACAAAAGGAGAACAGGTCGATACATGTTATTTATGCTATGGTATGTCTAATTATGTCAATGCTTTAACCTACACGTGAGTAGATACAACACTATGGAATCATAGGATTTGGCACATGAGTAAGAAGGGGATGAAAATTCTTCACTCAATAAATTTGTTTCCACAGTTGAAGCATGCTGATTGGATTTTTGTGAGAATTGTGTTTATGGAAAACAAAAGAGAGTCACATTTCTTAGAGTTGGGAAAGAAAAGAAGAATGAAAAATTAGAGCTTGTGCATACAAATGTATGTGGGCATGCTCAGGTATCATATCTTGGTGGCTCTCACTATCATGTTACTTTTATTTATGATGCCACTATGAAAACTTGGGTTTATTGTATTCAAAATAAATATGATGTATTGATACTTTTAAGAAATGGAAATCTTTGGTTGAGGATGAGATATGAAAGAAGTTGAAGTGTCTCAGATCAGATAATGGAGGTGAATACTACAAAAGGGAGTTTGATAATGATTGTTCAGAGCATGGAATTCATAGAGAGAAGATAATTACATGAACACCACAAGAAAATGGTGTGTCAGAAAGGATGAATAGAACTATCATGGTCCGTACAAGGTGAATGAGATTACACGTAGGATTTACCTTACAATTTTGGGAAGATTCCATGGATACTATTTTTTATCTAATAAATAGAGGGCCTTCAAGTTCTTTGGATGGTGGTATTCCAGAGGAGGCATAGACAAGTAAAAAGGCAAATTACTCATTTCTAAAGAATTTCAGTTGTGAAGAATTTGTCCACATTAATAAAGAAAACATAACAAAGTATGAGGAAAAATCAAAGAATTGTACCTTCACTGGATATGATGTTTATGATTTTGTCTGTCACTTATATTATCATGAAAACCATAAAATAATGAGGAGTAGAGATGTGGTATTCAATGAAATGGTCATGTACAAAGATCAGTTGCAGGGAAAGAAACAAGAAAAAAAAACACAAAATACACAGTGATTAATGAGATCAAAATAAAAGAAAATTCAAAGGTTACAGGAAATCATAATGATCAACAACAAAAATAATAACAACAACAACAGGCACCTCAAAATCTTGTTAAACAACATTACAAAATAAATGGGTTTAAAGTTTGAAGAAAGAAGATGGAGGAAAACAAAGATACAAAGCTAGACTTGTGGTGAAGGGGTTTGCACAAAATAAAGGTATAGACTTTGATGAAATATTTTCTCCTATTGTTAAATTGACTTCAATCAAAACTATTTTAAGTCTAGTGGAAGCATAAGATTTGCATCTTGAATAGTTATATGTAACGACAACCTTTCTCCATGGGGATTTGGAGGAAGAGATATATATGAAACAACCATAAGGGTATGAGGTCAAAAGGAAGGAGAAATTAGTGTGAAAGTTGAAGAAGATCTTGTATGGATTCAAACATGATCCAAGTAGTGGTATCTAAAATTTTACAGGTTTATGTCTAAACAAGGTTATACTAGATGTCACTCTGACCACTGTGTTTATCTTAAGAAACAAAATGATGGTAGCTATATTATATTGCTATTGTATGTAGATGGCATGTTTTTTTAAGTGTCTAACATCGAGGAAATAAATGTGATCAAAGGAAATTTGGATAATTCATTTGCAATGAGGGATTTGGATGATATAAAGAAAAATCCTTGGTATGAGAATAACTAGAGATAGGAAAAATCACATATTAACGTTGTCTCAGAGTGAGTACATAGAAAAAGTGTTCGAAATATTTAATATTTAGAATGCAAAACTAGTTAGTACACCTTTTTCTCGCCATTTCAAGCTAAGGATATGTGTCCCAATATGTAGGAAGAGATGGATTATATGTCTAAAGTTTCATACGCATCAACATTTGTAATCTTAATGTATTAAATGGTGTGCGCAAGGCCTGATATTGCACATGCAGTGGGAGTTATGAGTAGGTATATAAAAAATCTACGAAAAGAGCATTGGATGGAAATGAAGTGAATTGTCAGGTATTTGAGAGGTACCACTAATCAAGAATTATTTTTTGGAGGTTCAACTACTATTATACAGGGATATGTCAATCTAGATATGGCATGTGATAGATATAACATGAGGAGAACCACAACGTATGTGTTTACTGTAGCTCGAAAAACTTTCAACTGGGTTTAAAAAATGTAAAACATTGTTGCACTTTCAACAACGAAAGCAGAGTATGTTGCTGCTACAGAGGCTATTAAATAATTTATTTTATTATAAAAATTTATGGATGACTTAGGAAACAAGCAGGAGATTGGCAGATTATAGATTGACAATTAGAGTGCCATTCATCTTACAAAGAGCTCAAAATTTCATTCCAAGACTAAACATTTACATCTTATGTACCATTTCATATGGTCAATTTTGGAAGGTGGACAGTTGAAGCTGGAAAAGATACAAACTAGAAAAAATCTTTCATATATGTTAACGAAGGTTGTAAACAGGGAGAAAGTGAGTTTATTCTCTGTTTCAATAAATCTTCAAATATGATGGTGAATATGTGGAACAACTAGGTCAAAGTGGAAACATTTTCCAACGAGTGAAGTAGTGATGGAATTAATATAATAAATCTCCAAGTGGGAGATTGTTGGGTGTGGAGTCTTATTATCTTCCTAAGCGTTTATAGGTTTTTGTTTCAGTTGTAGTTGGATCCTAGTATATGACAAGGGGGTATGGGGGGGGGGGGGGGGCGGGCATCGCCCCCTCCCACTATTGTCATCTAGGGGGTCCAGGGGGGGTCGCGAGAACCACCTAGCCCCCCCCCCCCTCTCCCCTCGTGGCAAGGTATCAGGGGTAGCACCCTCAAAGCAAAAATAAGATTAAAAAAAAAATTGCCTTGTAAAATATTGTAATTTCATAGTCAATCTTGGTTGCTCATTGCATAGAAGATCTGATGGTATAAGTTATGATAATTTAGGGTTTTTTCCCTAGAATGCAACCCTCAATTTAAATGAGGGAATTGTATTGTGACTTTGTATTATTATTTTTTGTGATAAAAAGAGAGGTGAATGTGTGAGAGAGAAGAGGAAATTACAACAGATTTTTTGTAAATTGTATCTCTTCATTTTGATGGATAAAATAAAAGGAAGGATTGGATGTTTATCTGTGGATGTAGCCCAAATTGGGTGAACATCGTATATCCATGTCTCTCTTGTTTTATTTTTTTTTGTGTTTATTTTTCCACAATATTTTTTGTGTTCCATTTCTTTGCTATTTAATTTCTAACAAAATCTTTGGGGATGATAACTTTTAATTTTCAAGAAATTTTCTTGAATTTTTTCTTAGAAGAAAAGGAAATTGAATTAAGGGGTATCATAGGGAAACATGGGAATATAATTAGCTCTAATGGCATGACAATTCTTTTGAATAAGGAACAACAAGGGGTAATTACACAATTATGTTCACTAGATGTTTCAACTTCTAAGTCATCCATTTATCTAGATCTCCAAAGAGTTCTTGACAATCATTCCAAGGTATTTGAGACTCCCAAATATATCCCACCTATTCTCAATCATGATCATTCTATTCACTTTATTCCAGGATTTTTCCCTCCAAACATTAGACCTTACAAATACCCTTATGCTCAAAAGAGTGAAATTGAATGTATGGTTGCAAAAATTTTAGAGGCAGGTATAATTCAACTTAGCCAAAGTTATTTCGTTTCTCCGACAGTATTGGTGCATAAGAAGGATGGATCATGGCGAATGTGTCCAGATTATAGAGGGATCAACAAGCTCACTATTAAAGATAATTTTCCTATTCATGTCATTGATGAATTGTTAGATAAACTACATGGAGAAATTTACTTCAGGAAGCTAGATCTTCATTTAGGATATTATCATATTAGAATGAAGAAAAAATACATTGTGAAAATAGCACTTAGAACTCATGAAGATCATTATGAATTTTTGGTCATCCCTTTTGGCCTTACTAATGCACCTTCCACATTTCAAGGTTTGATGAATTCCACTTTCAAACCCTTAGAAAATTTATGCTAGTATTTTTTGATGATACACTAATCTATAACAAGTCTTTGAAATATTATTTTCAACATGTTGATAGGGTGCTCAAACAATTGGAGGAGAAGCAATTGTATGCAAAATCCCCCAAATTTTTCTTTGGAGTACATGAAGTGGAATATTTGGGTCATATTGTACCCCATGAGGGTGTTAAGGTAGATCCTAGAAAAATTAAAGCCATCAAGAAATGGAAAATCCCCGCAACCTTAAGACATCTTCGATAATTTCTCAGGTTGACAGGGTATTATCGAAAAATGTTAAGAACTATGGGAATATAGCAACACATCTACCAACATTACCAAAGAAAGATGCATTTTTTTGGACTCCAGAAGCAACTAAGGCCTTTGAAAAAATTGAAGAGGCAATGTTCCAAGCTCTGTTATTAGCTACACCAGACTTCAAAAAAAAAATTATTGTGGAATGTGATGCCTCAAGAAATGACACTGGTGTTTTTTTAATGCAAGAAGGAATACCCATTTCTTTTGAAAGTAATCCAATTAAGGGAAAGTATTTATAGAAACCTATTTATGAGAAGGAAATGTTGGTAATACTACATGCACTAAAGAAATGGCACCCATACCTAATGGGAAGACACTTCAAGGTTAAAAAAATCATGATACTATTAAATAATTCTTGGAAAATATATTATTCTCTGAAGAGCAACAAAAATGGGTCACAAAGATGTTGTTGCAAAGACACTCTCAAGAAGGGACAAGGATGTGGAAGTATTGCTTTGTGCCAATTATATTATCCAAATTGATTGGATAACTAAAGCAAGGGATGAAAAGAAGAATGATGAAGAGGTTTGGTTACTCATTCAAAATGATTCATTTATTTGGAAAATTGATTCATTGTGGTACAAATATAACTTATATCTATGTAAGAACTCCAAACTTAAGAAAAAATTTATTTTGTAATTACACACCTCTCCTATAGGAGGGATATCTGTATTTTTAAAAACTTACCACAGGTTCAAGAAGGAATTTTTCTGGGACGAACTTAAATCTGATATTCAAAAGTTCATGGAAGAATGTTTGGTTTTCCAGAAAAATAAAGTTGATAGAATTAAGAACCAAAGTATTTTACAACCATTAGTCATTCCAAGTCAATGTTGGGAAAAGGCATCAATTGATTTCATCACAGGTTTACCCAAGTCGGAAGGAAATATTGTAAACCTGGTGGTAGTTGATAGGCTTACAAAGTATGCACACTTTTGAGCACTATATGATCCTTTCAAATATAGTACAATCACTATTGAATTTACTGAAACAATTCAAAAGATACATGGAAACCCAAATATTATTGTAAGTGATAGAGATCCCATTTTCACTAGAATTTTTTGGAAATAATTATGTTCTTGTCGTGGTGCTCAATTAGCTCATAACTCATCTTATCATCATCAATCTGATGGGAAAATTGACATAGTGAACAAATTTTTGGAAGGATATATGCATTTATTTATATCTTATAAACAAACATAATGGATAAAGTAGTTACCCATGACAGATTGGTGGTATAACACTTCCTTCCATACCGTATCAAAAATGACCCCATTTTTGGTGCTTTATGGATATCATCCACCATCCATCACATCGTCTTTAAGATACAATTCTAAGATTCAAACAGTGGAAGATCACATCTAGCATCAACAACAAGTTATCCAACTCTTAAAGAATAACATGAATTTGGCGCAGAATCGAATGAAACAACAGGAAGATCAACACCGCAATGAAATAGGTTTTGATGTGGGCGATTGGGTATTTTTATGACTAAAACCATACAAAAAAATTCCCTCAATCAAGCTAAGAAGGATAGTAAATTATCACCAAAGTATTATGGCCCTTAAAAGGTGTTGCAAAATATTGGTACTATGGCATACAAATTGGAGCTTCCTACATCTCCGTGAGTACACCCACTTGTCCATGTTTCATTCTTAAAGAAGATTATAAGTGAAAAGATTCCAGTTCAAACTATATTGCCAGAACTTGATGAGGAAGGAAAAATCATATTGGAGACTAAAGAAATCACAAAAAGAAGAATCTGACAGCTATGGAACAATCAATTTCGGAGTATCTCAATAAGTGGAAGAAAGACTCCACAAGGGAGTATGTGTATTTTATTCAGAAGCATCCATAACTACTCAAGCATTGAGGACAACACTTTTTTGTCGGATAGGGGCATGTTAGGTCCTTATAATACTAGTATAGCCCCCATATTGTTTTTTTTGTTCCTTATAGAAGCCCACTATTGTTATTGTTGTGTCCTTTCATTATTATTATTATGTAGACCCTAATTATATTTTGACCCCTTAAACTCCTATATATACCGCTGACGTATTTTCATTTGAATCATCTAATAATTGTTAATTTATGTGATGTAAAAGGAGGTTTCCCCCTTGAAGAGGCTTATTTTCAGGTCATTGATATATATTTTCTTATGTTTTGTGAGTTGGTTACATAAAAAATATTTTTTTAGGGTGTGATGCCTCACGGGAAGGAATAAGAGCAATACTAATGTAGGATGGGCATCTGATCGCTTTCGAAATTCAAAATATAAAGAAGCCATAGAGGCTCTACTATATATATGACAAAGATATTTTGGCCATAATGAATGTACTCACAAAGTTTATTCAATACATAGCAGGAGGAAGATTTGTGATAAAAAAATATCACAATAGTATGAGATACTTTTTGGAGAAAAAATATCTCAATGAGAGGCAGTATAATTGGGTCAACATATTTTAGGCCTATGATTTTGATGTTGAATATGCAAAGGGGAAGAAGGATGTGTTGGTAGATACTATCTCTAGGATGCTAGCAACTTTCTCTCTCATGAAGATCAACAATGATTAGAGGGGACTTCTACTAATGGAGTACTCAAAGAATAATTTTGGATGTGAGTTGATGGATGGAATAATATATGATGATAGGAACAAGGTCATCAAAAAAAATATTTATTACAAAGGAAGGATATTCTTGGTCTCTAAGTCATAACTCAAGGAGATGATCATTAGGGCCATGCATGAATCACTCTTAGCTAGAAACTAAGGGTTCTTCAAAACATACAAGTAGGTACGAGAGAGATTTGTATGGAAAGGACTCAAGAAAGATGTTTGGAGACATGTAGTTGAATGTGACATCTACTAGTAGAATAAAATAGATCATGCCCATCCATTGAGACTACTACAACCACTACATATCCCAAATAAAAAATGGGAGAACATTTCTATGGATTGCATCACACGGTTTTTGAAGGTGCAAGGGAAGGATTGCATATTTTTTGTAGTAGATAAATTTTAAAAAAATTCCCATTTCATGAACACATATTGTAATTAATCAACGACATAGGTGGCAGAGACATTCTTTCAAGAGGTGTTCAGATTAAATGGGGTACCCAAGCACATTTTCAATGATAAAGCTAGTATATCCCTCAGTGCATTTTGGCAGGTGATATTTAGATTAGCCAACAAATATCTAACCATGAGTACCAGATATTACCCATAGATGGATGGCCAAACAAAAATAGTCAACAAGTGAGTGGAAGGATACTTAAGGAAAGAAGACTCAGATCAGGTGGTTACTCTTTGGTGAATACTATTATAAAACAATCTACCACATTTATAATGAGATGGCTCCATTCAAGTCACTGTATGGGTATGGGGATCCCATGTTCTTAGAAATGTCACTTGGAGACAAAAGGGAACCAATGGTTAGGGATTGGTTGCAAGAGAGTTATGATATTCTTAGAATCCTTAGGGAGAACCTACAGGTAGCCAAAAATCAACAGAAAATTTATGCATATCGCCATAGGGTGGAGCACAATTTTCATGAGGGGGGTATTTTTTCCTAAGGCTTCATCAATACATATAATCATCCTTGAAGAAAAGTGTTTATGAGAAATTTAAACCATTATTCTATGGGCATTACAAGGTGATTAAGAATATTGGGGAGGTTTCTTATGAATTAGAATTGTTGAAAGAAAGAAAGATCCACAATGCTTTCCATGTGTCTTTCCTTAAAAAGGTACTTAGAAAACAAGTTAGAGCCACAACAGAGCTTCCACCATTACATGAGGAAGGAAAATTGGTATTCATTCTAGAGAAGGCCATGGACATGAGGGAGAAGAATTTTAGGAGTAGAGTCATCCAAAAGTATTTAATTCGATGGGAGGGCATTCTAGTAGAAGATTCTACATGGGAAGGTGAACAAGTGTTGCAAGTTCTGGAGGAAAATAAAACTCGGGCAGGGAGGACTGTGATATCCCTTTCCAATCATAGAAGCATGAAAGGCTTGGAATCATGGCCTAATTGGATTTTGTGGGTTATTAACAGAAAATAAATGGGTCACTAAAATAAAATAAATATTAATTAAATAAAGGCGGTAAAAGTCACTTTAGGAAAAATAATGTGACCCATGGTTTTTGTTTACCAACCATGGTTTTCAAAGAAGGAAAATATTGTTGAAAGGAAAATGAGACTTAAGGGAAGGAATGTGAAGAAATTATTTGTGAATTATTAAGGAGCTCGAAGAACTTTGTAAGTGAGGAATAAATGCTCATTGTTTCCTAATTTTGGTGTTGAGATACACACCCTATATGGTGACGGTTGGTTTCGGTGGTTGTAAACTTCACCTTAGCTATCAATTGTGATCTTTTACAAACAAATTGAGCCAAATTCATTCCGAGGTCGAACTGTAAAATAAGGGACAAAAATCCATAAGCATCGGTGAATTGATTTAAAGTTGGCTGGAGGCCAAATTAATTCGATTTTTAGAGGTCGAATTGAAAATTTGTCGGAACAAAATTATGGTGCTTTAGGGGGGAAAGTTAATTGAATTTAAGGAGGAAAATCATTAAATTCTTTAGGGCCAAATTATTGTTTAATTTTCCAAAATTAACTGAGGGCCACATTGCCAGGCCAAGTAGTTGAGCGAATTACTAGAGGATGAGTTGTTCACATTTTCGAGAGGCCAAGAGAATGATATTTGGAGGCCTAGTCTTCAATCCTTTTGGAGGTCATATTCTCTTCTCATAGGGACTTAATTGACTCTTAATTTTTTGGTAAAATTCTATTTTCTGGGAGGGTAAAAATTCTTGTACAAAGGGTTTAAAATTATCTAGTGAAGCAAAAATAATCAAGGAGATCAAGTGCAAGAATTTTCATGAAATAACTCTCCATGTTTTATTTTAAGAATTTATGTAATTTTCCTCCTGATAATTCCATAATAAAATATTTCCAAATCCACAACATTCATTCAAAATTATGGGTTTTGTTTATTTAAATTTTTAGCAATTTTATTGTGTGAATTTACAAAACGTTTATGGTGTATTTGGAATGGAAATTCATTGTATAGTTTTTTTGAAGTAAATTCCATAATCATTTAGTGAAAATATTATGAAGGGATATTACAAAGTATCCTCAATAACTTTTTCTTAAGCCTTCATTCATTGGAAACCATTGCCTCTTCCTTTGTTTTTTTCTACCATGCTCTTTCCCATTTCTCACATGTTGCATTTCTCGTCACATATACCCCACCATCCTATCCATATCACTAATATTCTACTTGATAGGAAATCTAAAGTCAAAAGCCTCCAGGGAAACTTTTCTTTGGGACTAACGGGATGACTTCTTCCAATATTTATGTTGCGATGGAAATTGGATCACTCAAGTTATTCAATGCATTTGACATACATTAAATTGTGACAATATGCTTGTCTTTGGTGGCATTCATGGATTACCCTGCCACTATCTAATTTTTTAACCATGTACGATGTTTTTTTATGTGATCAGGCACTCATTTGAGATACAACTCTTGTTTCCCCATTGTCACTTAACAAGGCTTGTGTTGGCTCATCACTCTCATCCTAAATGGGGGATTCACAGCAATCACCAAATATGTGAGTATCCTCGCCTCTGCAATGACATCTAGATTTAAATGGATCTTTACGATGTCCACCCACTATTTGTTACATCATAGGGACACCTTCATTCTCCATAACAAAATCTCTCCTACTACGTCTACCCCAATAGTTGTCATCCCACAACCTACCCATTTACACAACATGCTTACTAATGGGTCTTTTAACACTAAGTTTAGCACAACTACTAAGAGATCTCCCATGCATATTCTAAGGTTTTTTTGCAATTGTAGGTTCTATACGACCTAATTCTACATCCAATATGTATGCAATGATCTTTCTTGGTTAATTGTAGCTACATTTAACTATACCAAGCATACTAAAGAAGTTGAAAACTAAGGAATTGTTGTGCCATCTTGGGTAATATGGATTTCTGTCAATGCAACCATGCTACTAAGCTATGATACCACTATTATAGAAAGAGAGAAATAAAAACATAATAACATGTAAAGGAAACAACATATGCCCCCCATAAACTATTCTAGAAACCCTTGTGGGAAAACCAACTCCTAATAATGGATCTATTATTATTTGGTCCAAATACCTCTTACAATGGAGTCACCATGCCCTTAAATATGACGCATTACATGAAAATAACATGGGAAAAACTATAGGTTACTAAAACCTTGAGCTCTAAATCCCCAATAGTAAACTATTAGTCCTTCTATCAAATTGAATTTATGACCAATTCTAGTTTTCCCTAACTACCCTAACTAATGATATACATAGTTCAAGCCCTCTACAAGTATGAGGAGATGTTTTTGTGATTGTAAATGAGTGTAAACATTTAAATGATGAAGTGTCCATAAAATGAAACATAAAATGAAAAACAATAATAAAAACATAATGTTAACTTAATTTAAAAAGTAATAAAAATAATAAATTGCTTCAATTCAATTTCTTATATTGTAATTTTTTTATTAATAATATTACAAACATTTTTTCTCCAGGGAAAAAACATATATACATATCACATTAAAATAAATTTATATAATACTGATTCAAATCCATAACCATTATATTTCATAATTTCATATTAAAATTTAATTAATAAGCATATGAAAATCCAATATTTACAATAAAATTTTGTTTATTATAATACAATTTTGTTTGCAAGTTATATACATATATGGCATCAATGTTATGCACATTACATTATAAATATAATTTAGATTCGGGGGTGACAGGGGTAGGAGAGGTTATTCTCAACTCAAATGGAAAAAAAATGAGTACAATTGGGGGTTAGGAAAATGCGAAATAATGTGGTGGAGGCCCTATGGATTACAATAAGGGCTCCTTCTGGCCAAAGAAGCAAAAATTGAAGATTGGTGGTGTTGGGAGATTAGAAACTTGTTATCCATCACCTTGTTCGTGGACCTTTTCTTAAGGATTGCATGTTGTGAAGCATTATTGAGTGAATCAGGATTTGAAACTAGCCTTCTCTACTATTAGTTTCTTTCATGTGTTAAGAATGACCAATTATACTGCAAATGGTCTTATCAATAAAGGTTTAAACTTAGATGCAAGAGTCCAAATGAGAAGTGATAGTCCTTCCCTCAAACTATTCCTTAAGAATGAGTCTATTGTGCAATGTAAATTTTGTTTGTATCTATAGATTTTTTGGAGAATCTATACCTCCAAAGAAATTGTGTCCTTTAGGATAGTAAGACAACTAATAGAGATTGAGAATAAAAATCGTTGTGAATTTACAAGTAGAATTTTCATTGTACTTGTTGTACAAACCATGATCTAGACATAGATTTTGAATTAATACAAGATTCTTATCATAATTTAAAAAAAAAAAATCATTATAGTTTCATTATAACTTTGGACCTACAAAACTCTAAGAAAAAACAAATTTCTCCAAATACAAATATTTCCTCAAATTTAACACTAACAAAAAAAAAATTACATTCCAAAAAATTGAATTCCTAAACTCTTAGTTATTAATCTTTCATTCCATATAAAAAAAAATAAGTGCCAATTCTTAATGTATAGCCCATTATGAAATATATGTAACTCAAATTTTTTTTTAACGTTTCTCATAACAAGTATCCACTCTTTTTAATTATATTACAAATCTTTCATTCCATATAAAAAAATAAACACCAATTCTTAATGTATAGCCCATTATGAAATTTATGTAATTCAATTTTTTTTTAACGTTTCTCATAACAAGTATCCACTCTTTCTAATTACTTTACAAATGTATGTACAACCTTTTTTTATTATATTATATATACAATTTTTATTTATTTATTATATTATATATACAACTTTTTTTATTATATTATTTTAGAAACTTTTCTTAAAATGTGTAAGTGTCCACTCTTGTTTGGAAGGATCACATTTCGATTCTATCAAAACAATTTGAATTTAATATAGACACGCTCCAAAGCTTGTGCGTGTCATTCGTACGTTATAAACTAATAAAATTAATTAATTTAAGTTCATCGTAATTCAATATTCATCAATATTAAAAAGGATAAATTCATTTAAATAAAATGGTATTACAAAAAAAAATATGAATTAGTGATTATAAATGTATATAATTGTAAATTAAATATTTTTTAATTTTTAATTTATATAATTGGTTAAAATTTACTATTTTAATGGTGGTGCGATAGAAGTTTTTAATATGAATATAAACATTAAATACAGTGTAACCAAGTGCATATTTACCCAAGGTCTATATAAATTAATTAAGTTTATATTAATTAAGTGTATTTTAAGTAGTTAGGAAGGTTTCATAATAAGTTCATCCAACTTGATGTGATATTTTATTAAGAGTCGTTTTTCTATGGATTATTTTTACTATATTATCTATTTAATAATTTCTTAATTTTTACTAATAACTAGAAAACTCATATATTTATTTAAAAAAGAAAAACAAAACCAATGAATGCAAAATCTATATTGGTTTCTATTGTCGTTACTAAATTTGGCCAAATCAGTTGAAAAATACGAATATTTGTCGATTCGTTTGATTTGGCTGAATTATCCATAAAAAGTAACATCAAAAACTAGTTTCTCCTTTGTCTAAATCAGAAAAAAATATTAATGGATTGTGGCTTACATTCCTTATAACCCATAGAAAGGGAGCAATCATAAAGGTAAGCCAAACCAATCGACAAATTACAAGTCAATTTGGTAAATTTTGAAACCTATAAGTGGATTTTTTAAAAGTATATTAGCAAATATTTTCACTATTTTTCATTACATCTAGTTAATTGCTCAAATCCCTATTCTAATGTTCAATTTAACTATGCAATAATATTTACCGCACAAATAATCAATTAACCTAACCTCTAGTAGGAAATTCAAGGGGAAGGGAGGCTTAGACTACCAACTAGGTTCCTAAGAAATATGGGAACCGATATTGCTTCACCTAGATAATTAACTAAAAATCTAATTATGCACTTTAATAGATGTATTGTTACATATTTTGATAGTATTGTGTTCTCTAATTCATTGGGTTTCTTTGTCAATTGGATAGATGTATTATTGGATACTTTGCCTTATCTAACATTCATCATTTGGATTGAAAAATAATACTATTCATTCTTCCCTATTTTAAAAATATATATATAATTTATGTTCCTATGGATATAAAGGAAATTTCGCAAGATGTGATAATTTTTCTATATTTGTATTTTAATTTTGTTATGGTAGTGCTATACTAATGTTATATTTTTCTTAGAAATAATATTATAACTATTTTTTAGAAATTATACAAACAATATGTATATCATGAATTCAATCCGATCATGCAATGTTCTAAAGCAAGATACTGAATTCTTCTAACAATTCATTTGCGGAAATTAAACACGTTCGCAAAATGATGCCAAGTAAAAGAAAGAAGCAAATCAATAAACAACACAGATATTTCCCAGTGGAAAGCTTGCTACTCAAAACCCCTCTATCTTCTATTGTATATTCAACTAAGGAATCATGAAACAATTACAATGCAATCTTCTCACAAGGGTGTCCTGCACTCTCACAGTTGTTTCGCACTGATCTGGGCAAAATTGGACCAACACTTAGCCAATTCTCAACCTATCTTCAGCCTGCCTTCCTCATGTAGTTTATGTGGAATGAAATCCCTATTCTCAAGGAATTTCAGCCGTCCTTAACTACGCTGAGTATCATGGGCATCCTATGGTGCTTTAACTACATCTGGGCAGTTTGCTAATATCACAACTAATAGTTATCTTCCCTTTAACCTTTATCTCAATTGGGTCTCCACTGGAACTGACATGCATGCAGCTATTAATAGTAAATCATC
Source organism: Pinus albicaulis (assembly GCA_034641835.2). Lineage (NCBI taxonomy): Eukaryota > Viridiplantae > Streptophyta > Pinopsida > Pinales > Pinaceae > Pinus > Pinus albicaulis. Next base: position 1,566,063,814 of record CM076575.1, on the reverse strand, counting down.
AATCACTTGACAAATCATTGCATGTCAATCAAATCTGATTTGATTCACTTGACCTCTCACTAGTGCAACAATCAGTTACAACTAGTTAGACTGACTTTAACTCACTTAATTGAGTTAACTGATTTCTCATGCATTAAACTAATACACTAACTGCAACTTGAACTCTAATACAACTAGAATCACTCTGCATGCCTCACCAACCACCCTCAACTTGAAATTCATGAGCTAACTGAGTCTATCACACTCAGTTAACTATTACAAGTATTTTTGAGATAAGATTACAATTTATTTTCCAATTTAATTAAGGGAAAATTAAATTAGACGCACTAATGTATCGCTAGGACCAATCACTGTGTGACGTGTGATCCCACACTAGTGTGTGTGTTGTCATGTTGTTTCTGGATGCCAATTTCACTATTTCTTGTTGCAAATTTCAACACTCCCTCTCAACAAGAAAGGAACCAATTTGTCTCAATCCGATATCTTTGGAATGTTCATGCATGCAACACTTCCTAGTGTTGTTCGCACATGCAATGCTCTTGAAACTGAATAGCCTCCAACAATTGAATCATTATAATGCATCTATCATCAGAGTCTTCTGACTGTTGCTAGCTACTGCACATGTCTATTGGATTATTTGCGCTGCTGACATATGCATCCATGCACTCTGCACTGCTGCCAACTTTGATCTGTGCTCCAGTATCCGACACCTGTCACTCTGATTTATATCCTCCTGACATCTAACTGCATCAATCTACCCGATCCTTCTGCTACTGTTGTAGTTTGGGCTCCTCGTAGCCAGGTTCGATCCATGAGACACACCATCTCAATGAATCCTGCCCAAATTTCTTCTTGGGATTAATTTTGCACATCACCCCACCTCACACCTCCAGGTATAATTGCATGTACTCCCTCTTCCCGTCTGGCTCGAAATTTCCCCCTCTCGAAGGTCTCTGCATGAGTGGTTTTTGCCACTCCACGATCCTCCTCATGTGGTTGCTCCACATCTTGAGGTTCATCCTTTGGAACCAAGAGTTCCTCGTCTTCATGAAAATCAAGCTCCTTCTCAAGGGACAATTGCATGGCTTTCTCATGCTTCCCCATTGTACATCCCTTACATGTGTCTATCTGCGCAAGAGTGCCCTTTGGAAGCTCCGTAGAAATCTACTACATGACCTTCAAGGCATCATGATGTAGATAGCTCAATCTCTTGTTCCATAACTCATCCTCATCCCTGCTCACCACTTTGTCTGCCTTACTCATCAATGTTGTGCAACCATCTACATCAATTTTGTAGAGATGCTTCATACGAATCCCAATCTTCTTGGCTTTTCCTATGGCTTTGAATCGAAGGAATGCATTCCCTTCATTGAAAACCACATCATAACATCTATCCTCCAACATTGCGACTAAAACTAAATTCTTTTTCAAGCTTGGTACATGCATGACATCTTTTAATAAGAAAGTTTTACCTGACTGTCTCTCGAAAGAAACTGTACCAATCTCGATAGCGCTATACTTCCCATCATCACCCATTTTGATATGCATCTGTAGGTCCTTCTCCTCCAAGCTACTCAAAAGTTCTTTGTCTCCTTTCATGTGGAAAGATGCACCACTATCCAAGTACCACACTGATCCCATCGCACTAGACACCATGCATGTAATGTGTGAGAAGTCCAACTCGAACTGTGAAGCTAAAGCATCACCCATTGGAGATTTTGAAGCCTTCTAGTTCTTCTTATTCTTCTATGGACAATTAGTGGAATAATGTACATGCTCGTGACAGTGAAAATATTTCACTTTTGACATGTCACGCTTCTTGCCTTCTTCGACGGTCTCAGATTTGGAATAGGATTTCTTTCCCTTTTCCTTATTTTCCTTACTAGCCAAGGCGCAATTTTCCTCATCATCTGTTCTAGATGAGGATCGATCCCTGGTATTCCACCTGAATTCTACTTGTACCAAATCCAACCAAATTCGCTCCCAATCTGGTAACTTCTCCCTCCCATTGACAGAGTCCTGATAACTATTCCAGCTCTTGGGAAGGCCTAGAAGTGCTAGGCTCACCAAGTCAGCATCCGCTACAGTAATCCCAACACTTCCAAGCTCATCACGACATTGGATGAACTTGGTTAAGTATTCTGAGATAGTGTCGCTTTTCTCCATTTTGATTTTCCTGAGCTTATCCTTCAGTGCCAATTTTCAGTGGTCACTACTTCTGAAACAGATCTGTCAAAGCCTTCCACATTGCATATGGAGTCGCTTTTCCATGGAGACTTGAGATAATGTGGTCTCATACTCCCTCCAATAATATCCTCCTCGCCCTCTCTACCTTCTTTTGGCAAGCATCAAGAAGAGCGGCATCTGCTGTTGCAGGCTTGGGAATATCATTCTCAATGAATTCTTTCAACCCGTTGTCCTCCAGCACTGCCTCCATTATGTCTTTCCATGCAATATAATTAGAACTTCCCTCCAGTACATATTCCAATCTTAAGCCATTGAAAGACATTTGGATCTTGATCCACCTGTCGCACCAAAGAATACTTTTTCAAATTCAAATGTTATTCAGCACAAACTCAATTCTTCTTCACTATAGTGATTTCCTTTGCTTTGATACCATGTATAAAGTATTCAAACATTATGTATATCATGAATTCAATCCGATCATGCAATGTTCTAAAGCAAGACACTGAATTCTTCTAACAATTCATTTGTGGAAATTAAATACGATTGAAAAAACACGCCAAGTAAAAGAAAGAAGCAAATCAATACACACATTAGGTGAATTTTGAGGTCTAAATGGGCCTCCTAGGGAAACAGTAAAATAATAGCTAAACCATATAATAATATTTATGAATTTGCAATTCACTTTTTGCACCAAAATCCATGTAACCATAGTTAAATGCAATTAAAAAGTTGTACCAAAATAAAATTAATTAAAAAATTGTATTAATGTGACTATAAATGAGAATGATCTTTTCAAGAAAAAGTCATTATCATTGAACAACTAATGTATTTGTCCTCTGTACTTAAATAACTTAAAATAAAATATAAATATAAATTCATAAATTCTTAATGATATAATATACTATTAATTAAAATTTATATTATTTAAATTATATCATAACATGTAATTAATATACTATATATAAATAATATAATATATGTAATATATTGTTTTATATATGAATTTTATATTACATATTGAATTGGTTTGATTTATAACATAAGAAGAAACAAGTGCTACATAGTAGCTATTACCTGCCACTTAATTTAAATATAGAAATATAGAAATGTTGCAATTTGATTGATAAAGAAATGATGGAATTTTGAATATATATATATGTTTTTTTAGTTTTATAAAATATTGTGATTATAACAATAAACCATCACTAAAATGAGGCACTCAACATTATAAAAATGGTCTTCAATAACCAGAAAAATCATTTGATTTATTATATTTTTTTGAAATGTAGTTAGTAATATATAATCCTTATTAGTTATTTCTTTTAATGTTATTGACAATATTTCATTTAAAATAATTTATTATTTTAAATTATTCTTAAAAAGATAAATTTTCCAGATTATAAAATATTTCTTAAATTTAAATTATTAAGTTATTTCTAAATTATTAATTTAACTATGTTCATTTTTTATTATCCAATTCTATTGTGACATTTTGTTAAAGATGGAAATTGTATTAATAAGATTTTACAAATTTGATTTAAAAAATAAGATTTGAACATTTTTTAAATTAGAATAAAAAATTATGGAAAGTTGGTAATTTTATGAAGCCAATTATAACATATTTCCATAAACTTAAACATGAAACAAATTGTTAAAACTAAAATCTTTTCATAAAGTAAAATTTGAATATTAATAAATACAATTTTAATATTAATAAGTACTATTTTATTTGATAAAATGTTAAATTTTAATTATTAATAATATTTGATTTTATATATAATTAAAGTTAAATTTTAATTAATAATATCTGATTATATATATAAAATAAAAGTTACATGGCACTAAAAAAATATAATGCTATTTAGCTATATTTATAATGGATAGGTTTTGTTGTGAACATTATTTATGTTTAAAGTGTTTTTGGTATTGAAATAAAATTTAGAACAATTTATAATTAGCTAAGAGCTCATACAACTTAGATTAAAAAAAATAGGTTAACAATCCAAAACTAGAAACATATCATATGAATAGAAGTTTACATCATCATAAAAATAAAAAACTAAAGTAGCTTATCCCTGGCTCTCAGTAAATGATAGTGAAATTATAGGAACATTATTCATATATATTAAAATAATTATTTATTATGTTTTGTACTTGTAAAATGTATCTCTGAACTCATGTTTGATAATGGAAATAAAAACACTTATATTGTATTGGTTAAAAACCAAATTCATTGTGGTCAAAATTATACAACATTTAAATTGTTTTGAATTGCAAATTCTATTTCTCCTTACTCTTGCTTAGGTTGCAACATTTGCAAATTACACCTATACATTAAAAATCAATAAGATGAATTTTTTTTTTCAAATTAGAAATATATTGTGACTTTATGTTCTTTTAAAATTTTTTTTAAAATTTGATGAATTATATATATGTATATAAAATTGTGTTTATGTTAATAAATAAATTATCTTATATTATTAATTAATTTATATTATTTTTTATTTAATATAAATAAAAACTCATTATTTCACATTCACCTACCAAAATATATACATAAACCTTAAATATATATTTTTAACATTACAACCATAAAATCAATAAAGATCATTGAATTTACGCAAATATGTATTTGTGTCTACAATCCATACATAATTTAAATTTAACACATTTCCACATAATATAATATAATATATATATTATTTTAAGTTGTCAAATGTATAAAATTGTAAATTTATATTAAAAAATGATTTAATTTAATGAACAACAAAACTTCAATAATGACACTCTTAGATAAAGACATCTAAAAGATAATAGAAACCCTAAATGACATCATAAAGAGAAAATATAAAGCATGGATTTATTTTTGAGTAAGTGACGTAACAAGACCAGAAAAATAAATTTAAATAATAAAAATAAATAAATGATAAATGTAATTAAAATTAAACTATGTAACAAGTATAAAAGTACCGTCACAAATAAATTAATATCACATCAATTAACAACTTAATGCAATATACCAGATATAATAATTATTATATGTATTAACATTTAATAACAATATTTTTAATACAGTACTGATAATTGTTATATATATAAACATTTAATAAAATAGGTTATATTGTTTTGTTTTTGTCAAAAACAAAAAAAAATGACATCACAAAATAAGGACCGACATTAGAACAATACGAGTATTATGACATCACAAAATAAGGACCGACATTATAACAATACGAGTATTTAACCATTAGCCTCATAAATGACGTTGTAATGAAAACTGGGTACGTATTCAGTGCCTCTTTCAGCTTTAATGAAATCTTGGTACTTGTCCTGTTTTACAGACGTTCTAGCCTTCGCCATAATTACGCCGGAGGCGTTTTCCATTGCGGGCTTGCGGTGATACTTGTCCTGTTTTACAGACGTTCTAGCCTTCGCCATAATTACGCCGGAGGCGTTTTCCATTGCGGGCTTTCCATTGCGGGCTTGAGGTGAGCAAACACTATAATTACGCCCGACACTATAATTACACCGAGCGTTTCCGGCCTGCCGGGCTTGGGGAGTGAGAGCCCTTCTTTTGACCAATGAGAAAGCGTTTCTTATGGAACCTAATGTTCACCCCAGCCAATGAGAAAGCGTTTCTTATGCGCATGGAACCCAATTTAGAACCCAATATCATTTGAAGAAGGGACTCCTGAGCTGCTTCAATGCGGTGTGTATTTTCCATTTTATGAAGAGACAGTCCTCCATTTTTTTGTACAACATTTGCAACATATTGTATGAAGTTGAACCTCATTCTATATGATAGTGAAACAAGCGTAAATAAGATTGAACAAGGCCGAATTAATAACCAAATTTAGCTGTAATCACCCATGATGGTCAATTTGATGAGAACATTTATAGAGAACAAGGAGCTAGCCCAACCTGTTATTAATTAGTTTGCCAAAAAATCATTTCTTTGCAAACCTTAAGTTCCCAAAAGAATGTTTATCAAACCCAAATTGATTCAAAGTACAAAAAGAGAACAGATGCAAACAATATAACTACATCGATCTTCAATTATCGTTTTGGAGGGATGCCAATGATGTTATAGAGTTTTCAAAACCATTGATTAAGACTATTGAAGATGTTGGATGAGGATAAACCTTATATGGGTACTTTTACTCACAATTTATCCTGGACAAAATTGGGCAATCAAGGGAGTTACCCCATTCAAAAAAGGGGTTAACGGTGTTTCTGCAAGCCAGTCAAAATTGTGTAAAATTACCATTTTGAAAAACCTTAGGCAAACTACCATTTTCATTGGTATTCATGGGCTACAGAGAGTGCATTCAATAGAACCAAAAAAATATGAAATCCAGTGAAGGAACTGTGTGTAACGCCTCGTACTGAGTTGTTTGCAGGAAGGTTGATAGAAAGGCTACTAATCAGAGTGCCAGAGACTACTGATGCTTCACACAACTGGCAGCCTGCTTCACACCTGAATTTCTGAAAGTGTGGGCTGATGTTAAGAAGAATTTGCGTCTTGATTTACGAGTCATACAAGGTAAAACTCAACTATTAGCTCGAGCATCTAAACATTAGCCCTGTCTCTATTGCAAACTCTAGAGATAAGACAAAAAAAAAACGAGTAAATTTCGTTTATGACAATTATAAGGAAAATCCCAATACACACTTCTTATTCCAGAGAGGCGTATTTTTTGTTTTACTAATCATCATTAGCCTTGAGCAATGAACATAAATACCAACCCTGCATCTATATAAAAGGCATCCATGGACCGTGAATGCTGTTGGGGCTTACACCGAGTGCACAATTAATTATGTTGGTCTGCTTACACTGCAACATATCTTCGGGGGGTTTGAGCGCTAAAAATGCTTCAATGTAACACATTTGATCCCAACCCCCTTCACAGGCGAGTACCATATATCACATTGGACAGTTTTCAGCTTTTTATTTTGAAACCGTGACTTCTCACTACTCAAATTTCGATTTAAAAGCATAGCACTTCATTACTAATATACTCATGCTTTGACAAAGAAACAATACTAAGGAACAAAAATCGAATCATAAACATGTTAAGCTGATGCTGAAGCAACCGCAAAGCAATGTATGTATTATAGTCACGACACAAAGACCGTCCATACCAAGCATGCCCTCAGTCACTGCAATTAGAAAATGCCAAACTCTGATTTGATTCGAAGTTTTAATAAGTAAATGAAATGAGTCACGGAGAGTCAAGAGTGTTTGAGAATAGTACTGATGACAATAGCCATTCCAGATTCGAAGATGTGGAGAAGTACTGAAAAGGAACCAAACGGAGATTCGCATTGTGCAGGGGATGTTATTTCAAACCCTCATAGAGGGGCAGAAAATTGATTTTCCTGAAGCAGATTACAGGTTATACATAAGTTCACCATGCAAAATTGAACAGTGCTTTAACAACAGCAAATTAAACAAATTTGAACTCACAAAACTTCGCAATCGCCTACCTTCTCTGGTTTTCGTCGGCGGGCTATGAGACGTTGACGTGGGCCGTTCACACTGCACGTTTCTGTTTGTGGAACAGGGTTACCGGATGATTCAAAAACACAAACAGCTAACTCATCAAAGGAATAATAGTCATCGTGCATGCAGGAATTACGAGTTGTTGGTCGTGCACCACATTAATCGACAATATGACCTCGCACGCAGAGCACCGGTTGTGGGTATTTTCAGACAGACCCTGAGCGCAAAGGGTCCTAACAGATATTAAGCCTATAGGAGAAGTGTAGACGAAAATCAGAGCTGCGCTGATTCAAAAGAAACACCTAAAACCCCTGTCAACTTAAAAATGGATGTTGGAGTTTATGTGACAGTGACACGTTGCTTACCACGTGTGCCATAGCGAGGCGACTTCTTGCAGCGCCATGTACAACGGTTCCACATAGAAAATAAATCCTGAATAGAGGCTACGTGTACGTTGCAAATTTTGGATGTCGGTCGCGGCTGAAAATCAAACTTATTGTGTGATCACGAGCATTGAATTAAATGTTGTTTTTTAACATAGGTGATGTAGCTATAAAATTTTTACATTTTTTAATTTAATATTGATTGTTTTGAATGTAGATTGATTTTTTTTTAATGTAGGTTGAATAAATATAAAATGTAAATATAAATTTTTTAATTTTTTCCTATTTATATTTAGGTGGCTAATGTAAATATAATTTTTTAATTATATATTGATCTTTTTTAATGTAAGTAATGTGAATATAAATTTTAACTATCCCCACCCTTATTAGTTTTTGAACAATCTATTACTTAAAGCAATTAAATATGTTATATGGTATATAAATATATTATAAAGTTATTGATTAGGTTGACCAATCCAATATCCGGAGAAAAAAAATAGAAAAAAATGCAGAATGAGAGAGACATCAATTTCTGCTCTGTTAATTCCATTTTTCCAATTTCTCTCATTTTCTCCAATTTGAATTTATTCCCTTTTCCTTTTAATTTTTATTTTCTTTTCTAATGTTTTTCATCACTTGTATTGTCATTGCCTTTTCTAATGTTTTTCATCACTTTTACTGTCACTATGTAATGTCACTTTATAAAGATTTATAAAGTCATCATGACCTCTCACATTTTTACGCCAGAGGCGTTTTCTTTGCGGGCTTGGGGTGAGCAAACACTGTTCACCCCAGCCAATGAGAAACAATTTTCCTATCGCGCATGGAACCAATTAGATTCTGCCACATGGACGGGGTCTGAGCACCGGTTCTACGCGCGCTCGTTAACAGTGATCGGTTCGCGGAAGAGACGTTGAGGGCGATATCAGTGATCTGGTTGAGCTGATGACTTCGGCCGCGTGCTCAAGGCCCCCTGCCATCCTCCTGCACTCTCTGTTCATTGGGCAAAACGAGCAACTTCCAAGATGTGGATATCATGCCCAGGGGATCCATCGACCTGGGGGACGTCCTGCGCCATGGATGCGCTCAAGGCGATCCCGTGTTCAGCAGCCACACCGGTATTTTCAATGGGAGCATTGACGACCAGGCACCCAAACTCAGTGGCTGCCTGCATATCCACATTGTCTATACCCACACCCGCTCTTCCGACAACCTTGAGCCACCCGCAGGAGCGTCGCAAAATGAGATCTTTGAGCAGAGCTCCTCCTATGATAAATTGTAGACGCAGTCCACATTGGGCTACTTCGAAGCAGCTCTAGCCCGCTTTTGCAAGGTATTAACGGTGTGTTTTGCAGGGTCTGCCCTATGAACGCAGAGGAAAGGCGACGAGGCAATTACAGAGTTGATTTGGGAGAATACGACATGTGGTAGCACCTTCAAACTCAAAGAAATTCGTGCAATCTCATTTGGCAGCATCCACTGTAGACAAGGTGCCGCCACATACCCTTGGAAAGTTAATTAACGCGCTGGACTCAACACTGTTATTCGACTCAATTGAGTTAAGGGTGTAATTAACCTTCAGAAACTGAAGGAGGATTCCCCTTCGTGAAGTGCCGGGTTGTGCATGTTGCGGAGAATTGCTTTAATTTCTTTCTGGATAGTATCTCAAAGAAGGTCGAAGAGAATCGCTATGGGATTCACGAAATGCAACAGAAATCCCCTATTTGCGTTAATTCTGCATAAAAGTTCCTGAGGAGCAAATTCTGATTCCTCGTTGAATCTGATCAGTTGATCTATGGATGTCAGCTTCCAGTGGTAAAAGGAACACCCTACCTTCGATGTGTTAACCGGGAATTATCGCCAGTGGTAGCCCAAGCACTGCAGAAATTACGACTTTAATCTGAGTGAGGTACCGATGAGAGCGATGAGGTTTAGTTGTGGAAGACGCACAAACCCAGAATGTATAGATCGCGCAGGTGTCGTGAATCAGTGTTGGAAGTGTTATTACGAAGGCTAAGATCGAACTGTGCAATAAACCATAGGCGGAACCTTGAGGTACCAAGTGGGACCTTGTTTGAAGAGTGATGGCGGTTTCTGGAGGCGAAAGGCGGTTTTCGCACAAGGCATAAGGCAGTGAGCGGTTTCTGTAAAACAAAACGCATTACACCCCTGTCCTTGACACGTAGGCCTAGGGTGGTTTCGTAAAACAACGAATATCGCGTCCTTTGGAGCCCTTAAAGGTCGGACCAAGAAATTTTGCGATGTTCGCTTGCAGTCGTCCAATCAAAGGTGGAAGAGCGACGTACGCCACACCGTCGGATTTGTTCGATGTTTAGGCCCAGGTGTGTTGTAGTTGGCTTTGGCCTCGGACATATGGTGTTCACTTGCTATTGCGAATCGAGCCCTTGTACACCGTATAATTTCAAGTTTTTGATAATTTGTTGGTTTCAGGCGATGACTCATGGGTTTCAGAGTTATCCTTTTTCAAGGTTATAAGTAGCTTACTAAATGTGTGCATACCTTGACAACAAAAAATAAATAAAAAATGACTAACAGTTTAAAATCCAAAATTCCATATCGTCAGAAACTTTTTTCTTTCCATTAAATTACTCCCCTTACATATCTACCGCCCCGGCGTTCCTTTGCGCCTCTTGGTGCAATTGCTAGTTTATAGAATCTATCTCTCACACGTACTGAACTGCAGTACATTGCAGTCCCTTGGATACAACGTAATTTAATGTGGCCTTCTACTCCCTTTCCATCTGTTTTATTTTTTAATAAAAAAAATGTGAATTTCAATGCAATTTAAAATAATTTGAAAGAACAGCTGAAAGGAATTTTGATTTCAAATAGTTAATGAAAAGGCACTAATATATATGAGCTTTGCAATATCATGTTGAAGTTATCAGCCAATAAAATTTCAGATAATTACATTAAAATGTTTTAAAAAAATTATAATTTTCAATTTATCATTTGTAACATTGCAAAAAATTTTAATTTTTCTATTTGAAACACAAACTAATATTGCTATTAGGCAAAACCTTATGCGTAATACCTGCAAGCGGCAGGTATATTAATATATAATATAAAAATGAATATAATATATATTCCATAACATTTACATTATTTTTCATAATATTATATATACTAATATATAATATTAATATAATCATAATGAAATGAATTGAGTTGTATTTAAAATCAAAGAAAAAAAATTATTGAAATAAATTTAATTTATATTTATAAGTATAATATAAGATTTGTATACATTGAAATTTAGATTTTTTTTGCCCCAAACTATGTTGAACTTATTAAACCTTTTTTCAACATACAAAACTAATATACTTTTTTTCATCATATAAATCTAAAATGCATTTTTTCTTTAATTTTGATATGATATGTTTGTATTGCTCTTAATGTTATAATAATATTATTTATAGATTTTATTTATCTTAAAATTACAGAGTTACATTTTTATTTATTTTGATTTCATACGTAAAATATATATGTATAGATATTATCTTATAATTAATTTGAAATTGCAATATTAAATAAAATGAGATGAATATATAATTTAAAAATAAATATATAAAAATTTACAAATATAATATTTATTGAAAATGTGTAAATACATGAAGATTGTGTAGGGATATGCATTGTTTATTTCAAAAAATATGAAATGACAATAATAATATTTTATTCAAAAAGTGTGAAACGACATTTATTATGAGTAATTTACTTTATGAGTTTAAAAGTACTTAGAGCACTACCATGGTTAACCATGAGTTTTTATCCACCATTGAGAATGTGACAAGTAAGTACCTTTAACTCAAACAATGCCACCTCAACCATTAGGGATGATGTCAACCCCTATAATGTGATTGGTTCTTATAAAATGAATTTTGATTGTACATTTTCCTTAGGAGGCCCATTTTAGACCTCAAAATTCCCCCAATGAACACATATATTTTCCCGGGGAAATCTTGCTGCTCAAAACCCCTCTATCTTCTATTGTATATTCAACCAAGGAATCATGAAACAATTACAATGCACTCTTCTCACAAGAGTCTCCTGCACTCTTGCAACTGTCTCACACTGATCCAGGAAAAATTGGACCAACACTTAGTCAATTTTCAGTCTGTCTTCAGCTTGCCATCCTCATGCAGTTTATGTGGAATGCAATCCCCATTCTCAAGGAATTTTAGCCTTCATTAACTGCGTTGAGTATCATGGGCATCCTATGGTGCTTTAACTGCATCTGGGCAGTTTGCTAATATCACAACTGATAGTTATCTTCCCTTTAACCTTTGCTCAACTGGGTCTCCATTGGAACTGACATGCATGCATCTATTAATAGTAAATCATCAGTCACTTGAAAAATCACTCCATGTCAATCAAATCTGATTTGATTCACTTGACCTCTCACTAGTGCAACAATTAGTTACAACTAGTTAGACTGACTTTAACTCACTTAATTGAGTTAACTGATTTCTCATGCATTAAACTAATACACTAACTGCAACTTGAACTTTAATACAACTAGAATCACTCTGCATGCCTCACCAACCACCCTAAACTTGAAATTCATGAGCTAACTGAGTCTATCACACTCAGTTAACTATTACAAGTATTTTTGAGAAAAGATTACAATTTATTGTCCAATTTAATTAAGGGAAAATTAAATTAGATGCACTAATGTATCGCTAGGACCCATCACTGTGTGACTATCACTTGGACCCATCACTGTGTGAACTGTGATCCCACACTAGTGTGTGTGTTATCACGCTGTTTCTGGATGCCAATTTCACTGTTTCTTGTTGCAAATTTCAACAATTATATTGTTGGTATCATACTTACTATTGGTAATTATTTTAGTATCATAACCCATTTTCTTTAATTAATGTCCTTAACTTAATTAATTGAATTACAACCAAGATTATAAGAGGTAGAAAATATAGTTTTATCTTTCAACATAGATTACATATGGACGTTTTATTATAAAGTTATAGGATTGTGTTTGCTTCAAATTTTATTCTATAGTGTATATCCAAATTCATTTAGGTAGAGAAAGGTGTAATTACATTGTGTAGGTTAGCCATACTACCTTATGTGGGATTTCAGGTTCCAATCTGGATTGCAAGTCACTAGAGACAATCCCAAAAATGATTGTCAAGTAGAATTTGTTTTTTTATTATTATAGATAATTCCATTAATATTATCAATTATGATGAGGAAGATGACAATATTCCCATTGATGTTTTGTTGGGATCATTGATAATAAGTTTGCATGCAAATTTGATGCCACTTTTTTGTTAATTATGTTTGTTTCAATTTGATGTCCTAGATTTTTGTTGTTTCTAGTTGGCATGATCTTGTCATGTTGGAAATATAAATTTTCTCACTTGTCCTTTTTATAATTTTGAATCATTGATGGTCAAAGTGTACTGTAAAGATGCAGTGGTGAAAAGAGAAAACAAGGTGGTAAGTTGTCAATGTTAGGAAAATTTCATGTCATGTTGGCATTATTGCAAGTTATTTTACAATCAAGAATATTTTGTCATGACAATGTTATAACTTGTATGTTTTTCATCCTAAACAATAATTCTCTAAATTGGTCAATGTGCCCACTACAAATAATGTTGACCAATATATTATTTATAATCATAGGATAAATTTGGAGATGATGAGACTATTCCCTTATTTTCTTTGAATTTATTGTCCAAGTGTTATTTTCTTGTTTTATTAAATATCAAAGTTATGTCTATCTCACTTATAAACCCTTAATATTCAACACAAACATGAAACCAATGATGATCAAGTGATATGTTACAATTCCACCCAAATTAAACTAGTGAAGGGATAAAAGGAATTAATTGTAGATGGTAATGATGTGAAGAATGAATAGAGAGTTATGCATTCCAAGAAAAACCTATAACAATGTTAAGAAAAGAAATTCTAGAAAATGCACATCAAAAACCACAAAGTATGGAAAGTAAATAATGAAAATAGATTAATACAAAGATCTCATAATAACTACCAATTTCATAAATAAATTCCCATGTGCTATAGCTCAGTGTACATACCGAGTTTCCCTATAGGAAAACCAGAAATCCAACATTTATTCTTAAAAAAACATGAATACTATTAAAAAAAACATAAATACACTCCCTTGAATTATATCAGATATCTAACTAATTTATTACATAGGTGAGGAGGTTTCCAAAAATAAACATTAACATTTAATACATAATTTTAGTATTAGACTTTTATCAATTATAATGTCCTTTCTCTTACCTTATTGTTATATCATGATATTATATTATGATTAATTGTTGTGTCATTATTATAGTTATAAAGATGTTATTTAATTTAGCTCTACCTAAATGTATTTAGTTCATATAAATAAACATAATCTCATCCCTAGTACAGACTGCAAAACATTACCGAACAATATTTTTCTTCATAAAAAAAATGTTAAGAGACCACCTTTTTTACATGATACTATCACTATTTTTCTTTTAGCGTAAGTAGTGGTTTCTATGCCCTAAAAGTGATGGTATGATCCAAGAATTATTTGTGATTAATTACACATTTATTTATATTTCTTACTATTAATGTCCTTATGTTCGAACGGCTATTATACTTATTTATATAATCTTTTTTAAATCATTTAAATCACACATTTCTTAATTAAATCATTTTAGATATTGTTTAAGAAAGAAATACCACAATGTTTAAAAATAGAAAATACTACATTGTACTATGACAAATAAAATTTATAATATGCTGCAAATCTCTTGAACATTAAATCATGCTATTATGATGTCAGCATCATCAACAATAATTTTATTAACATGTCTACATGTAGTTATTCTCAACAATACTTGCATTAAATGAAACAAGCGAGTGCGTTTGTTTATAAATTAAAACATATTTCTTTACTAAGTCATAGCATGATAAGTGGTAAGTTTTTTTATTGAGAAATTCTTAGTATGTTTTTTACTGATTTATGAATAAGTTTATTTATTAAGTAAATTTTTGAAAGATTGATTATTGAAACTCTGAGATATTAATGGTTATTTTCAAAGTTCTATATATATGAATTTATCTAGTTTACTATTCAGCTATGTAATTGCATTAATTATATTTGTATTTATCACATGTTGATTTATGTTTTTAAGTATCTCTTTGCACACAAATTAAAGGCAGAGCACTTAGATTCATTGTCATTTCATTTTTCTTTTTTGGAAATATGGAAATCTATAGGTTTAGAGAACTATAATATCTATAGGTTTAGAGAACTATAATGGTGTAAATTTAAATGATCTTTTTATTCCTCTCATATATTACTTGTACAATAATCTCTAAGTTAATGGGATCAAACAACGCCATTATGCTTGTAATTAGATATTTTCACCCCATGACATTATGTAGTCACCACCTCACATCTTTAGAAGTTATTTACACCTTTGATATCTCTTAACTTCCTCACAACATGAAACTTTCTTAATCTTTATTTTTGGGGCTCACCAAAGCTCCTTCTTGTACTAACTACATCTCGTACATCATCATGCAGTCACCACCTCACCTCTTCAAAAGTTCTTTCTACCTCTATGAACTCTTAACATTCTTACAACACCACGCTTTATTGATATTTACCTTGAGGTTTGACCAAATATCCTTCTTGTATTTATATTATTCAGCTTAAAACCATCTCAACTTTTTCTTATCATGGATATTTTCTATTTATTCCTACCACTAGTTCTTTTCTATCACTTCTTCCATTTTCTTTTAAATTCAATTGCGTCTACCATCACCAATTCTTCAATAAGATTATGCACCAACTCCACCTTCAAATCCTCCTACCATTCTACACCCCCATTCAAGGCTTAAATTTAAATCTCAATAGGTCTTGGCATCATACACCAGTCTACCATCAACATTTTTATCCACACTAGTATTTCTTCAATTAATCTTTCATGTGGTCCCTTCTTAAAAAATCAGAGCATATACGACTATTTTCATTCTATTATGAAATCCACAACATAACTTCCACCACACCTTTGTCCCAAAACTAAACTACTTGGGATAACTTATGGTCATGTTGGTGTATATCGAGTAGGTTCTTAACGATCCACTCAACTCTATATTATGAAACCCAATATTGATTATTCTCTATGATCCTTTTCCAACCATTCATACAACTTTACTAGGGATTCTACCTAAAATATCTCATGCAAATGTTCAAACATGTATCTATCTTTAAATTTGCAATATCCTCTCCTATCCATGCACTTTCCTGACATGTAGACTCGTAACTTATTTCTTCTAGATAATCTTGAATCTCAACCTTAATATCCTTCACCACATCATTGTACTTGACATTGGTTAAGTTCTTAAAAATTAAACCATGCCATTAGTTCTATGATGGGCTTGGGATCTATAGAAGGTGTCCAACATAGGCTTGATGTAGTCTAGTGCATAAGGATTTTCGACATGTGAGATGGAAATATGTCTCAATTGAGGAACACATGATCATAATTTCCATAGTGTTAAGGTGAAAATTTTCCATAATATGAAGGTGAAGAGTATTAAATATTTAGTAGGGGTGCACACTACATTAATTATCCTTTAATTACAATCATCAAGATAACCCAACTAACAACAAATATGTTAAGTATAGCAACATGTAAATAATTGATATAAATCATGATTACAAACTCATTAGAAAAATATTCCTCCATTATATTAGCTAAATATCAATACAATGTAACTCATGTGCATGACTGATAATAAAGAAAACTCAAAACTATGATCCCTTCTCACTACTACTTTAAAGCTACTGCAATCACAACTACAACTATACAACCCCCCCCCCCCCCCAAACACACACACAAAAACATTTATGTATGTATATATATATCTGTGTGTGTGTGTGTGTGTGTGTGCGTGTACACCCACACACACATACAAATGGAGTGGTTACATAAGATTTTCAAATATATCAAAGAATCAACCATTTATAACCCACTCATACAAATGGTTTTTACCTTTAGAGATGTGCATAAATAGTTGGAGGTATTGGTCATGGATGTTGAATAAGATGCCACATTCACTTCCACATACTCTGACTTTCACATAATTTTATGCTTACAGATTTGTGGCATCATGGTTTTTGCATATTCATTTTCTAGTGAACTCTCCTCTACACTAGCACTTAGAAAAAAATGAGGCACAATAATAATTATCGAATGATTTTTTGATAACTATATGTCTATCTCCCATGGATGCATCTCTCCATTTTAGAAAATATGGATGATGGAGAAAAAAAAATTAGGGAAGACTATGCAACTATTCTTATGACCAAATAATAACTACCACGGGTATACCGTATCACAAATAATTATTTTTATCATTTCCAATATTAAACCCTATGAATATGGTGGAATATTTACTTTATAAGAGAGACACCTTTTTCTTTTCAACAATTTTCTTTCCACAATATTAATAAAAGAAAAAAACTTAATTGAGAGGATATATACCCCCCATATGGATAACAATTGGTCAATTTCATTCTTCCTAATTCTTTTCTAATGTTTCACATAACTTGGTTTATTACATTTGTGGAGTACACTTAGAAGTAATGCATGAATAGTTCATGAATAAAATCAAAACTATTTTCTATGGTAAGGAACTCAATGGTGGAAGACTAGTTCTATCATGAGCAAGAGTTTTTAAGGAAAAAAATAAAAAAAATATAAGGCTACTTTGGCAATGAAGGAGAACATTGGTGTTGTGAAGTACTTTTCATACAATATAAAATTTGATATTGGGGTTATGTGGTATAAAATTTTGGCTCATCACTTCAAGGTAAGAATTTCTTCCTAGATTCCAATTAATTTATGTCCACCTTAGCACTAACCTCAAAAGGTTGATAACATGATTGCATGAATTAGTACAAAATTTATTTGTTTAATGACTTTGGTTCAGTGGGTGGAGGATTTCCTTTAAGTTATTTCATGATAAGAAGAATGAACGTGATGAAGCATGAAGGATCAAGTGGATGAATCATGATTTGTACACAAGAAAATAATGATGAAGGTATACCAAAAAAAATACAATGCCTTGAAAGAAGAATAATGAAGAGACATGAATAGCTAAAATGTTAATACATCAAGCAAGTGCATTTTTAAATGAGAAAAAAATCATTTGTTTCATGCATAACTATCCCCATAATTTTATCATAAATTGACATATTTTATACCAAATGATAATTGACCCATGTTCTCATGGATGATGGTATCCAATCCTTATGTGGAATGTTCTTGAATTGAAGGCTACCAATATGTTTCTTTGTTAAAGCTTATTGGTTTTCCCTTATTAGGTTTTTCTCTATCAATATGGTAGTTATAGTTAGATTTAAAAATAATTTATAGTCACATTAATTGTAATTTTATTTTGAGTGCCATTGGAAAGAGTAATTTAGATGTCTTGGACCTTTAAGAAAAATTATGGAAGTTAATTATTTGTTCATATGAATTATAGGAATGCATGAAAGTTTCACTAGCATATGCCCAAATGAAACTACTAAAGACATCGCTACCCATCAACTTCAAAAACTATAATTAACATGGACTAGACCAAGATTCCACTTATTTTTATTGGCATTTACAATTATTCTAGTGGGAGATGATGAGAAAGATATTTTTTTATACATATGCATGCATGTAGATTTTTGTTTACAACCATTACAATCTATGAGTAAATTTAAGATACATAATTTTATTGCAAAATAAATAGTTCAAAGCAATATTTCCTACATATATGTTTTATAGGTTCCATGTTAAACATATGTTTGATAAGAAGAGTCTATTGCATCTAGAAATATAGTTTGGGTCTTATAGGAAGAGAAAATAGAGTTAAGGAAATAATATGTTTATATTGGAATGGTCAAAATATTATTTTCTAAATCTTGATCATAATGGTAATAAGGAAGGGATACTGGTGTTGATACTCTGCCGATGTTGATACTCCACTGGTGTTGATACTCCGTGGATATTGATACTCCATTGGTGTTGATACTCCACTAGTGTTTATACTGCACTGGTGCTGATACTCTACTGATGTTGATAATCCACTGGTGTTAATACTCCATTGATGTTGATACTCCACTAAGGTCATCTGGGGTTGTATCGTGTTACAGAGTTTCTGATGCTTTGGGTTTTTTTCTTGCTCGAAGTTTTCACCGGTCATCTTAGTCAGGGTTTAGTTTTATTAGCTTTTTTCCTCTTTACACTATTATCAGGATGGTTAGCCCGATTGACTATGTGGATTTGGAACCAACTCCGGAGGAAATTTTGGTGGTTTTGGGTTTAGAACCGACACAAAAAAAATTTGGCGAAGGTGGTCTTGCCAGCTAGGTCTCCACCTGGAAAATGTTGCGGTATAGAACTGGCATGACATCATGGCAGTGGTCTAGGGCCACTAGAGGAGTCAAAACCTCCTTCCAAAAGGGTGGTTTGTGGGTTCATAGACTGTGAAGTTCATGAAGGTCAGGATGGTGTAGTATTGGCAAGAATTTGTGTTGGGATGTCAGCAGGTTTACAGGTAAGCCCAAAAACCCCTCCTGCGGTCTCTCTTTATGGGGTTTTAATGAGTGGTTTAGAAGATATAGTGAGAAGAAGTGGTCTCAAGAGGAAGGAAGGGTTGCAATATTGTCTTAACGAAGTCCTGGGGGTGGAAAAGATGGTTGCGAGCCTGAGCCTGTAAAAAAAACTTAATTGTAAAATTATTTTTTCAACTTGTGCCATAAACTTATCACAGTATTTTTGTTTAGTTGTTGAGACTATTGGTAATGGGGATAAGCCCTTTATTGGTTTCCCAGAGGTAAATTTTTTGGTTGGACAACCACTCCAGGAAGAATCTGGGAACGAAGCACTAGGTTTTCCTGTCTTTCCAAGCCAAAGGTTGGCTTTGGTTGGAAATCTAGAGGCGAGATCCTTGGGGTTGAAGGAGGGAAGTCATCTTACCATTCTCGGCATTGGTGGGTAAGAACAAGACTTTGAATCCATGCAAAACATTATTTTTGCACCAAATGATCCCTTGGAGGGTATCTAGGGCTCTGAAAGCCATGAGGGTGAAGAAAATACTTCAATTTACCCTTCAGTTAATGGTTAGTCCTCAGGCCTGAAAAGGAATAAGGGGAAGGTGATAAGAAATAAATCGGAGAAACCAAAATTAATCCTAGGGGTTGACATTAAGATGGATGAAGCTATGGATGCATCAAAGTGCATCATAATGGGATGGGTAAAGGGAAGACAATTTACTGCTTATTTCATTAAGGAATGGATAAGTAAGGAATGGAGTTCAGGGCTGGTTTCTCAGACGAAGGTTATCTGTTTGATAAGTGGTTCATTCGTTTCTCTAATGCGGAAGTTGTTTATTGGGTTCTTGAGCGAAACTGGGGTTTTGGGAAAGCTCTGATTTTCTCTAAAATATGGACTCCCCTTTTAGATGCTCAAAGAGAAATATTCAGAGAGATCATTGTATGGGTGTGTCTCCCATCACTCTCCCCTCATCTTTGGTCGATGGATGTCTTCAAGGAAATTGGGAACATTATGGGTACTTTTTTGGAAGCTGATATGTCCTTTCAAGTGACTATGGAAATAAAGGTGGCACATATACTGGTTAAGATGGATCCGATGGAGGGTTTGGAACATATGATGTAGATACAGGTGGATGACTACTCTATCACTCAGTTGTTGGACTATGAACGATTTCCTTATCGATGTCATCACTCCCATAAACATGCTAACTTGGCTAGGTATTTCCCAAATGGGGTTTAGATGCAGAAGGAAAAATAGGGTGGATCTGGTTCAAGAAATGCAGGAGCAACCTGAAGATGTAGTTATGGAAGAGGCATATTCTCTTGGGGATCATCAAGAAGACAGTTCAGGTTGTGGTAAATGAGGATCAACGGGCAATACTTGTAGAGATTGAAAGACCTGCTATTGTACACGAGTGGGACGAGATGATAGAAGTGGAGGCATATCATCCTACAGGTACCATTTCTTCCCCTCCTCCCCCTATTTCATTTCTATGTATTCCCCTTGTGGATCCTATATTCGGGCCTAGTCCTTCTGGGCCTCCTATTGATGATATTTATCCTCAATGAAATATCTCTCTGGCCCTTGACAATATCATTACATTGATACTGATTTTAAATCTTTATGTACCCTCTTTGGTGGGCTCTGGTCTACCCACCCCCTCTATATTTTTCCCTGATAAGCCTCATTATAACCTTCATCCCCGAGAAAAAAGAGACCACCTAGATGATCTTGTGGGAGGTCTCGACCTCTTATATGACATTTCTGGTCCTCCTAAGACTTAGGGTAGGAAACCGAACATATCAAAGGCCTAGTTAAAAGCTAAGCTTGATATAGCTGATGGAAAACAAATATCCCTAAAAGGGTCGCTTAGAGAAGTGATGACCCTTATGGCAGTATCCAAATGATTTTGTTGTTCTTCAATTGAATAGATATTCTAGTCCTCGGAAAATGATGGCCTTAAAATAATTACTTAAGAATGTATGTTGCGATGTTATTATGCTTCAAGAGACTCTTGGTCCTAGGGATTCTGTAATAAATATTTTGAGAAACATGTTTCTTGGTTGGTCCTGTGGGGCTTTGGATGAAAGTGGGCATTCACGAGGCTTGACGTTGGGTATTAAGGATTGGAGTTTAAAACTATTAAATTCCCGGGGCTTTGATTTGATGTTTGGAGTGGAGGTTTACTCCTCAGAACTCTGCTAAAACTTAACTCTTTTAAACATCTATGGACCTTGTTAGGGTCGTATCCCTTTATGGAATAAACTATTCTCAAAATCATTGAAAATTTTCTCAAAGCTTGTGGTGGGAGGAGATCTAAATGTCTCCTTAGGGTTATCAGAATCTTGGGGACCAAATGCAAAGGTGGATCCTTTGGCATAATTGTTTCTAAGCAAGATTCGGTTGGGGATATTTATTGATGTTGATATTCTGAAAGAAAAACCTACCTAGAGAAATATGAGGGTTGGTGACACAAGGGTGGCAAAACGTTTAGACCGCTTTTTTGTTAAAGAATATTTGGCTGCTCATATCCCTTTTTTTCACTAGTGGGTTGGCTTTGGGGGTGATTCGGATCACTTTCCAATTTTTCTAGAACTAAAAGGGGCCAATAAGAAGCTTGGCTCTCCCTTTAAATTCAACTCTTCCTGGCTTAAATATTTTTCCTACAATAACTTGGTCTGTGAGATTTGGAGTTCTCAGAACTGATATTTTTGCTTATCCCTTGCCCAGTCATTTATAGAGAAGCTAAAAAAATTGAAACAATCATCGATCTCTTGGGATAAGGAGAAATATTTAAGGGATGAAGTGGATTTAAAATCCATTGAGATTGAATTGGAGACTTTAGAAAGCCTGAAAGGGGATGAGTATGATACGGAAGAAAAAAATAAGAGGATAAAATCTATGGAGGGTGAAAGGTATAGGATTCTGAAAGATATTGAAGAAAAGTGGATATTAAAAAGTAGAGCCATTTGTATTGAAGCAGTGGATGAAACCTCCAAATTTTTCTAGAACTATGCCAAGGGTGGGAAAAATTAAAACACTATCTGGGAACTTAAAAATGACGAATGGGTTTCGACATCCTATTTCAGCGATTTGGCAGTAATGAGGGTCAACCATTACAAATCCATGTTTAAAGCTCCCCCTGAGGCCACCATTTATGAAGTCATTCAGGTGGCTTAAGTCTTTCCTAGCTTCGTTGAAGAGGATGATAATGATATTATTATGGCCCCTGTTTCAAAGGGCGAAGTGGAGGGAGTTCTTCACTCTATGCAAAAGGAAAAGAGTCCGGGTCCAGATGGTTGGACGGTGGAATCCTTTCAACATTTCTTTGACCTAATGGGGGATGACCTGGCTGGACTGGTGGAGGAGTACAGAAGCAGAGGTTTTGTGCACGACCCTCTTAATTCAACCTTCCTGGTTTTAATTATAAATTATAATGAGCCTCAAACCTTTGATGATTTCAGACCCATCTCTTTGTGCAATTGTACATACAAAATAATCTCCAAAACTATTGCAAGACGATTAAAACCAATCCTTTCAAAAAATATTTCATATGAATAGTTTGGGTTCCTTGAGGGTTGGAAAATACATGAAGCCATTGGGGTGGGCCATGAATCCCTGCACAGTATCAAAAGAAACAACAAAAAAGTAATGATAGTTAAGATTGATCTTTCAAAGGATTATGACAAGATTAGCTGGATGTATTTGCACCTTTTGATGACTCACCTGGGTTTCAATATTGGTTTTATTAATTGGGTTATGGGTTTGATAACTCATGTGAGTTTTTTTGTTCTCCTCAATGGGGCGACCTCCCAATTTTTCTACAATCAGAGGGGTCTTCATCAGGGATGCCCTTTATCACCCCTCCTGTTCCTTTTTGCTGTTGAAGGTTTAAGTTAATTGATTCACTTTTCCATTAGAAGGGATAAATATAAAGGCATTGAAATTTATATAAATATCTTCATTACTCATCTTATTTTTGTGGATGACATTTTACTATTTTTTGATGGGTCTAAGGGAGAACTTGCGAAGCTGCGATCAATTATGGATTTATTCCTTAAGGCAAATGAGACGAGTATAAATGCAGAAAATTCCTCATTTACTCATAATGGCCTCTCTGGGGTGGAGATAAATAGATATTTATCCACTTTTCCCTTTGAAGTAACATCTCTGATGAAAAGCCTTAAATAACTTGGTTTCCTCTGGAATCCAGACTCCTACAAGAAATCAAACTGGAAATGGTTAGTTATAAAAATTGAAAAGCATGTCAAGCATTGTAGCTTTAAGTGGCTATCTCGAGTTGGGTTCTTGGTTCTTATAAAATCAATTTTATAGGCCATCCCAATTTAATGGATTTCACTTTCTTGGGTCCTGAAAGACATTTTTTCACAAATTAGGAAAATATGTGGTCGGTCTATTTGTATGGTCTTAAAGGAATATTATGTTCTCCCATGGGTGGCCTAGGAGAAAATTTCTTGTCCAAAAGAAAAAGGTGGGTGGGGCATAAAGGATCTCTCATATTTCTCTCACTCTTTGGTAGGAAAATTAGGTTGGACTCTTTTAAACAAGGACAACCTATGGACATAAGTGATAAAAAAGAAATATATAGATCCTTTGGACTTAGTGGTTTGGCTGAGAACACCATGAAAGTCCTCTAGAATCTCTTCGTTCATCTGGAAGGCTACGATTGAGTCTTTTGACATTGTTGCTAATGGTCTATCCTGGTTAGTTGGGAATGGTACTAGTGTTAGAGTGGGAGTGGACCTATGGGTTTGTTGTAACAAGGCTTTCACTTTTCGCCAAGAGCTGAGAGAGTGCCTTGCTACCAAGGGGATTTTTTCTCTCAATCAAATCTCAAATGAGGAAACCAATTCTTTCTGGAACCAGGGTTGGAAGTCATCTGAGGACTTAGACCTCGAGCCCCAGTGGGAGGGTGTCTAGACAGACTACACTATGGAACTACAGAGATAAAACAACTATATAAAGGAAAGGGTTGATTCTATTCGATGGGTTTACTCTCCCAGTGGTTTATATACTCCAAATTTTGGTAACAACTTTCAAATGGATAGAAGGGTGGGTGGATTTAAGAATTGGTGGTTCAAGCCTTTGTGGAAACTCAATTGTCCAGAAAAATCCAGTCTCTTTTTCTGGTGCATTCTCAGGAAAAAATTCCCAACTTGGAACAAACCTCAAAAAATAAAAAAACATGGTTTGGGTTGTTGCAACCTCTGCAAAACCTTTGAAGAAATTTATTCTCATCTTTTTTTAACTTGTCCTTTTGCTATAAGAACTTGGGATATTTTTCTAAATACTGTTGTTATTAGTTCACATTGGTCTGGGATTTCTTTGGAGGAGGCTTGGCAAAAATGGTGGTCTCATTCATCTGATACTCATCATAGGAACATTCCCCCGATTATTTGTTGGGGAATTTGGATGGCTTAGAACAAAATCATCTTTATGGATCAACCTTCAGATACCTATCTTATTACTATACAATTTGCTTCTATCTATGAATTTATTCCTCAAATCACTCCTACTCTAGCTTGTCGGATTATGCATGAAGAAATCATCAGACCTAATATTCCGTGGACATATTTTTATGGGGATTTAGAAGCCCATGATTGTTGTGGGGTAGGGATCATAAATCACATAAATGAACACAAAATATTAAAAGCTTCAATGGGTATCGACACTGGTTCAAACAACTATGATGAACAAAAAAGTATGAAAAATATTTTATGTTGTTTAAGGCAGTTGGGGATTGGTTCAACTCGGATTTTTGGTGACTCCCTGGATGTGATCAATTGGACAAACAATGTGCAACACTGTCAAAATCTTACATTGATTCCTATTTTAGATGAAATTTCTTCTATTAAATCAGCGTTTGTTGATTTATTTATTTGTCACATTTACAAGGAAAGGAATATGGAAGCTAATTATTTCTCTAAAAAATGTCTACAACAAGCTCTGGAATCCTGGCACATAATCGATTTAGACAACGGACTAGTCACATAGTCGGATCGGCCTCCATACTTCTAAAAATATCGGTTTTTTTACTTTTTGTTTATGGCATTTAACATTGCATCTTACTGATATGGGACAAAACTATCTTTCCGACATATGCCTCTTTTTTAGTTTATGTATATATATATTTAAGATAGATGAACTATGGATACATTTCTACTTTTTTTTTTTTTTTATGGGTTGTTTTCATCGACTATGCAGAGAGACCCAGTTTTTTATTATTGTTTTAAGAATATTACTTATGAGTATAAGTATTAAGTAAGTGCTTTTGCACTTTTTTCTCAATATGTTGTTGTTTTCACTTTCTGCACATGGTGGATTCACAGTTTGATAATGAATGCTTCGATGCATCTACTCTATAACTTTTTATTTCCTTAATAAAGAGTTCAATTTTTCCTGGGAAAAAAAAATTGGTAATAAGGAAGAATGAACAAAAGTAATTTTTATAATAAAGTATGCAATCACCTTATTCTAGTACATTTATCTATAAACAACCATAACCTCCATCAAGATGAGGATCGAGTAAGGCTCTCATTCTAAACTTTATTTTAAGTACAATCTCTAGTTGATTAAGCACAAATGGAACTAATAATAGAAGATAAATATCAAGCACATAAAAACAATCACATATTAAAATATATATATATATATATATATATATATATTTTTTTTTTTTTTTTTTTTTTTTTTTTTTCCTAAGGACATATATATACCAAAATTCAAACCTAAAAAATAAAAAAATATATATAAAAGGAAGAAAATATATTTACATATACTCATAATCAATGAGTACAACAAATTTAGTTTTTTTCAAATAGAAAATTTGTTGCTTACAATGATAAAAAACATACATATATGATTATCCACATGCTTACCTACATCGATGAAAGAGTTGTTAGACATATATTAAAACAATTAATGAGATACAATAATTTCAAATTTTATCATAATCAATGAATACAACAAATTTAATTTGTTTCAAATAGAAATTTTATTGCTTACATTGATTAAAAAAAACATACATATATGATTATCCACATACTTACCTACATGGATGAAAGACTTGTTTGACCTATGTTAAAACAATTAATGAGATACACTAATTTCAAATTTTATCTAAATAACTTTTAATAGTAAATCAGGGCAACAAAATATACCAAAACAATTATTTTAATATAATATTAAACTAATAGTTAATATTAATTTAAAATTAATATAATATGGAAAAAAAAAAATCCAAATAAAACTTAAAAAAGAAAAAGAAAGAAAAATTCAGCCTTTAGCCTGCAAATAAATCTACCTCCTAAACCTGCTTTTTCTTTTCCACCCTAACTGCACTCTCGCTTATGATAATAGTGGTTCTCCATCCAAAATTACTTTTTTCATTGCATTATAAAATGTACCAATTGCATAGAATCTAGGCCTTTGAGAAAAGGTCAATTGCAAATCTCAAACTAAAAATAGTGATGAAGCGATGCTCTCTAACCATTGAAATCGAGAATGTGGATAGGACAATCTCAAATGCAATATGTCACCCTAATTCCATTCCCATTACTTTATGTGTGGACAATTTGTCACCCTAATTCCATTCCCTTGTCAAATTTATGTTGTCAAACTTAATAGGAGGATAATAATAAAGAAAATTCCGAAGTAAAGTATAAAATAAAAGTGTTGAGAGTATATTTAAATTAATAATTATAAATACATTTAAAAAAAAAAGTGTTGAGAGTATATTTAAATTAATAATTATAAATACATTTTATAGTTTTTGTTAGGTAATAATAATTATAAAATTTATAAAACAATCTTTTGTTTTTATTTTAAATTAGTGGAATTAACAATTTGGCTGGTACCATATTATCATGAAATGTGATTTATTCACCTATTATCATTATAACTATATTGTCCCAAAGATCAAATAAAAAATCATATAATATTTTATATAAATGTTTTTTTTAAATAATTAGTAGATTATGATTTTTTTTAAACTTTCATTTTATATTATTTATATTTTGTAAAATATAAATTTATTAAAACATAATTTTTAAATTTATTATAATAATAATAATAATATTTGTAAGTCACAACAAAGTAAATATCAAATTAATGTAATTTTTTTTATACTAATCATATTATTTAATACCATTTTTAAAATTTATTTTTATTAATTATATTTCTAAACATTCATAATTTAAATAATTTTTTATTAAAAAATATCATTAAAATAATTAAAAAATAATTAATACATAAAATTGTTAAACAAAGTTTGCAGAGTGTAGAGTAAATGGTGATAAGGTGTTCTGTTCTAAAATTTTGTGGGCAAAATTCCAACCATGCTAAAAGTTGGTGTAGTTGAGATTAGGTGAAATCCTAAAGTGATTTTGACAACTTAAATACCCCTAAGCGATAACTACTCAAACCACATATTAATACTACTAATCATCTCATAACTCATATAAATTAAAAAACAAAAAAATATTAAATAAATAACAACATATACTTAATAAATACATCAATAATATTAAAAACCATAAAAATATAAAAATATAAATTTTAAATAGTTACTTTTCATTACACATAATGGTTAGTACAAAATGAAATAGGATTTTCTTGATATTCTCCTGGTAAAATAAAAGAAAATAATAAATATTAAACATACTATTACAACACCATTTAATTACATGCATATTTTTCTCTCATATATGTTTTTGATTTGAAGTGTTAAAAATTAATGTTTTTTTTTTATAAATTTATATGATTAGTTTTTCAATTTATTTTTAAGCTTTTGAAAGTGATTTTTATTAATGAAAGTAGTATTAAATAGATAGAAATTATGTTCCCTTGACCAACATTTTCACCGAGGAGTATCAAATCGACATATAAGACATGAAAATTATAAAGTAAACATTAAGATAATTGACTTTGGCCAATTCCTCCATTAGATATGTAAGAAGACCATCAAAATTGCACTTTATACAATTAGAAAATAGACTTAACCATGACCAAAAGGCACTATTTCCTTAGCCATCAGCTATAACCACAAGTGCCATAAAGCATTAAATTGATGATTGATAATGACAAGAAAAAAATGACCAAGATAAACATGTAAACAAGTAGAGATTTCCCTATATCATAAACAAAAGATAGATGCGAGCACTAAAAGAAAGAAATACCTTTAAAGGTATGAAGAAAGAACCACATTAACATTAGAATGAATCAAGGTGTGAACATTTTCATAGTCAGATACATAATGTAGTTGAGAACTTTTGGAATACTATGTAGAATGATTGAAGAGTTCGACGTTTAGGGTGAACACTTCACCTATCTTTAGGAGGAGAAAGCTTAGTAATTGATAGGAGGAGAGCAGACCTTGGAGGCTTAAATATGAAATATTTTGGCTGAGAATTTCAACAAAGATGATAAAGAAACCAAAAATAGTTGTTAGAGAGGAATAATAATTTAATTTGAAATTAAAATTAATTATAATATTTTATATAACTAATTCCTTAAAATGAGATGGTTGTTAGGGGATTTTAAATTAGTTAATAGAATAAATCAAAGGTAGTTGAAGGTAAGTCAAAACTAGGTTAAAGAAATCATAATCTGCCGTTAGAGAAGGATTAAAGAATGAATAATTATTTTGATAAAAATAATAGCTAATTCCATATCTGAAGAAATTAGGATTATTGGGCCTGGTCACAAAGGTAAGAGTTAAATTTAAGATAGATAAAAAGAGTTAAAATAATAATTGCAATAAGATTTAATATCTACAATAGGATAAATTAGTTGATTAGATAGAAATAAGATAAAGATAGAAGAATGGGTGGGATAGAGATTTTTATTATTCAATTTGATATAAATAACTAATTCCATATTAGAAGAAATTAGAAATATTGGGATTACTTGCAAAGGTGAAAGATAGATAAAAGGTTTAAATTTATTAATTTGAATAAAATTTAATTTAATTTAAAGATAGAAGAACGGTGGGATTGAGATTTTTAAAATTAAATAATTTGAAAACTAATTCCAAATATGAAGAATTCAGGGTTATTGGGATTAGTCACAAAGGTAAAAGATGAGGGTTAAATTTAAAATTGATTAGGACGATCCATAAAAAGGATTTAATTTCAAAATTATTGATAAATGGAATAAGATATAATTTCTAAAATGATAAAATTAGTTGATTAGATAGAAGATAGAAGAACGAGGGGATATATATTTTAATATTAAATTAGGTTAGGAAGGGACAAAATTCTGATTGGAGGAAGGGCGTTTAGAAGATAAGAAGTGGACCGTCGGTTTCCATTATTTTAATAATAAATCAGGCTAGGAAGGGACAAAATTCTGATTGGAGGAAGGGCATTTAGAAGATAAGAAGTGGACCGTCGGTTTTCAAGATAGGCTAACCTGATAACCATATTCAAAATTAAAGTTAATAGGATGCTTTTAGATTTCGAGGGCTTCTTGAATGACTCGGGTGGAATGAAAGGGAGCATGGGCGAGGATTTTGGATTTGTCAAAGAAGATGAGATATTCGGAAGAAAAATAATGTTCAGCAATGGAAAAACCACCATGTCATACCTACATGCAGGAATAAGAACTGCAAAACCCATTAGAAACATTAATATGAGATAACAGGTGGAGAGAGAGGCGACGAGTTCGCCTGTGGAGAGATGGTTATAGGAGGTGAAACATTTAGTGGTTGAGCATTGATGAAGACAAGGGCCATTAGGGGAATTTTGAGGTCTAAAATGGGCCTCCTAAGGAAATTTTAAAATAATAGTGGAAATAATAAAATAAGATTTGATTACATCATCAAATTTTAGAGGAAAAAAGGAAAAACTACCTTTTCAACTCATATTTTTAACTTATCTCCCAAATTTTTTACTCAAATTTCAAGTGGGAGTACTTTTTGGAGGCAAAATTTAATTCCTCATCCAAGGAGTACCCATGTTGCATACTTTCGATGAGTCCCACTACACAAAAAATGAGAAATACACGAAAAATGTGATTGTAATCACGTATTTTTATGTATTTCTCATTTTTCATATTGCAAGGTCCATCAAAAGTATGCAACATGGATACTCCTTGGATGAGGAATTAAATTTTGCATACAACGAGTACTCCCGCTCAAAATTTGAGTAAAAACTTTGGGAGATAAGTTGAAAATACGAGTTGAAAAAATAGTTTTATTATTTTATTATTTTTTAATCTTTTAACCTTTTTACTTAAAAAATGGTAAATCATCCCCGTAGGTGACATCATAATCTTGAATCCTATTGGTTCTTATAAAGTATATTTTTTTGTACATTTTTCTTAGGAGGCCCATTTTAGACCTCAAAATTCCCCTAATGATTATTCTCCTTACCCAACTTAGTTTATGAATTAGAGAGTATAAATTGTTACACCTTTTCTAATATGGTGCCAAGGTCATCAAGGTTGAACCTGATGTTGCGAAGAATCCTTTTAATATATTCATGACCTACAAACAACTTGTAATAGTCTAGTATCTAGTTGCATGTCTTGAAGATCCATGCAATGCAGAGTCTCCATCTGCTGATGTGTTGTTATAAAATGAAGAAAGTGAAGTATGCACTTCCTAAATCTCCCTGGATCCAGGATCCATTTAAGATTATTTCCAACAAAATTTGAATCAAATAAATGATATTTTGCACCAAATTCTTTAGAATCTAGGGTGAGGATTTCCTTCCTTAATTATGGAGGAATGGAGTCAAAATAAATCACCACCGACTCCCACCCTATGAGTCTGCGACGTGAGGGAGAGGAGCCCATAATTCCTCTTTTGTGACTTGGCATTCGATGTCGAGGAGCCATTGGAGCAGAAGGACAAAAGTAATTAACAGTAAAGAATTGATCGTAAGAGAAATACGAACCATTCAAGGAACACAAGGGACCGAATTTAATAAAGGATTCAATTAACCCCATTGCCGTGATTTCATTTCCAAATATATAAGGAGAGATGGGAAAGACTTACAACATAGTTGTACACCCCGACTGAAACAAGAAAAAACCCAATTGAAATAAGAAAAGACCCCGAGAACTTGACATTGTCACAGGCTCTATAAGTAAAAAAAACTTGACCATAATAAGGAGGCACAAAAAGAAAAAAATGAGATATTTGAGTATCTTAGGTTAGGATTCAAAATTTCCCTATTAAAACCAAATAGAAAATGAACCTGGGTACCATACCCCATGTTGTAGCTCCTCGAGACAGCTTTGAGTTGCAAAATACCAGTGCCTAGGACATCTTAAAATCAGAGGTTAAATGTGGGAAATTGTATAAATGCCTCTGACAGAATATGGGTCAAGAGAATAATGGTTTTGGTGGTTCAATAATAGATAAGACTATTTGAGCCTGATTCATGTGAATTCCCAAAACAGTGAGAGGGCTCAGGATGCTGTGAGGTTGATGGATTTTAGTCGGGCCAAGTATAAAACAACGAGCAGAAGCTTTAAAATATGCAGAGGTGGTGAGGAAGAACGGAGAATGAACCCATAAGAGGCAGGCTTAAGAGATTTACGAATCTGTCCCCTAGTGACCTTAGAGGAAGCGGATATGAATGAGATACGAGCAACAACAGAGGTTCGTAGAGTGCAAATTAAGGGAGTGAGGCAGGCTTAGTACATGAGCGTTATGCAAACACGAATTCATGAATAAAATTGCAGACTACCAGCAACTACATTACACGAACCTTCAAAGCAACATAGTATGACAGATGATTATACATAAAAAGAGATTACTGATAACAGAGGAAAACATATACATACTACTCATTGCTCCATCTGGAATCCAAATAACAATGTTGTATTATACTAAGTTCAAAAAACTCTCCCAAAATATGTATCTCAGAGCATAGGGAGCATAATCATACAAAACTACAACAAATTCTTCCAAAATTCCAGAACCCTACTTTCATCTTAGAACTTACTATATATTGAGTTTCCCTGGAGGGTCTACGTTACTTGATCATTTATGATCAACCCATATCTATGAACTCAAAACATGCTACCTAACTTGTAGAGCGTACATTGAGAAACTACTTCTATACTGAGAGAATTAAAATAGGAATGGAGTGAAATTGAGATTTCACCAGAAAAATCATCAAAATTAAACCAAAAATAGAAAGGACACAGTCGCCCATTGAGGCTAATAATGGGAGCCTTCAAGACGGTATGGTGAGGAGTGGTCGTAGGTTTATAGGATGACTATTATTCTACAATTCCATCTATTTCCTGCAGACCTCCACTCCCTCAGTCCGGTGATTTCCACTTAATCCATTATGAAGAGGTTGGTCGTACTGAGTGCACCTGGTTCTTTAGCGGAGATCTCCTGAGCAGGCCACATAAGCCACAACTGTATGTTCTGCCTCAAAATCCCAATGTGGTGTTTTGAATTGAAAAAACAGGAACCAGATTTCGGAGGGGGTCTCAAGTGGTAAGCGATATTAGATAAGGGGGGTGTGAAATGACGAGAGGACAACACATAGAGGAGTGGGTGGTAATGGATACCGCCCATTTCAAACCCCCTCCCCATGGTTAAATTTTGAAAGCTATGGGGGGTGCAGAATGAAACAAGGATCATCAGATGCATTGGGGTGAAGCGGAGGAGACAGAGGGATGCGGAGGGATTAGCAGTGGTGAGATGTGTGACAATGGATGAGAACGATGGGAGTGATGGTGGGGCCCAACTGCATCACAATCGCAACTTTTTACCATGAACCAATAAAGGTGAACTCTTAAATGTGCGATGTGCGAAGTGCGGGGAGAAGGTAAGTGACATGGAGGGAAGGTGGGACCGGACTGCATTGCAAATCAAAAAATTTAAGTTTTAAGTATAAGCACAGGGGGAAACCCTAACAAACGTGAAGTGTGACATGTGGGGAGGACGGAGTGATGTGGCAGGTAAGGTAGGACCGGACTACATCGCAAATCGCAAACTTTAAGTTTTAGTTATAAGCAGGAGGGCGTTTAAAATCTAAAACATGCAAAGTGTGGGGAGAGGGACCCACCCGCATCGCTCATCGTAGAATTTAGCATTTGGGAAATAAGGTAAACGCTTAAAACCATGAAGTGTGATTTGTGTTGATTTGAGGATGATGTGTCGAAGAGAAGTGGAGCCCATTACAATATGCGGGGTTTATCAATCGGCGAATGTTTTATGAGGTAAGGAAAAGCTTTATGATGTTGTATATGATATGTGATATGGATTGGAAATGACTGTGAAGTGGGGAGCGGAGCTACTGTGGTGGGCCAACTGTCGTGTCGCAAGTTAAACCAAATAGATTGTGGCCATTTCAAAGGTAAGTTTAAAATGCGATGCGATACATCTCAAGTCGGCGATCACAATTTTTAAGTTTTAGTTGCGATTTGAAAGGTTTATAATATGAAATCTGCAATGGATGGTGGGGAAGAAAGGGTGACGTGGAGGGATGGTCCCACTTTCATCGCAATCGAGCAATAAGGAAGCGGATGGTAAACGAAACCAGTGATATAGCGGCGAAAGAATGTAAAGTAGAAAAATGAGGCGAAAAGGCGGAAAAGGTAAGGTTTAGTGATTTTCAAGGGAAATGGAATGAAAATGGGTGTGGCGGGTGGCTGGGTCCCACTGCCATAACACATCGCACTTCGGAATTTTTAAATTTTACCCTTTGTGCCTATCTTGCAACACTTGCACTTTGCGACTGCAATTTTAATCTCTGCCGTTGACTGATGCTCGAATCAATGGAGCTCACTGCTCCCCTTGTTGTGGTTTTCCGACCTTGTCTCTTTGGTTGCACTCGGTCATTTCTTATTTATTCGTGGAATACTTTCCCCGCATTCATGACTAGATCAGCCTTAGCATTCACGGCTCGACCTGAACGCGTGCACGAATTGACCCAACCTCGCTCAAGACTCTGCCCTTGCTATTTTTCTCTATCTTAATTGTTTCTCTACTGCCTTGTCTTTTGATTTCCTTATAGGGACCAATTCTCCATGTTATGTGAGGTCACATGCTAACCTTGGCTCCACCTGGGGACAACGTGCTATTCTAAGTGCGTTGAGGACCTATAGACCCTGAATTCCTGTGCCTTATTGGGCTCATGGAGTTACAAATACATGCTGATTAGACAAATGTTTATGCCAATAGTCAAGTGGACACAAAAATAGAAGATGAAATGAAAGATGAAATGTTAGCAATGTAAAAAAAATGGAGTATAGATAGTGGAATGATATATACAATGAGCTGGATTAGCCCTCGTCAATGATGAAAATATAACTTGACGAACTGCCCATTCACAGGCACCTCAAGTATATCTCCTTCTAAGTTCTCCACGAAAAAATTATTATTGCCCTTGACTTCTGCCACCCTGAAAGGACCAAACCAGAGGGGGTCGAACTTCCCATTTTTCCCTTCTTCCGCTCTCCTGACATCCCATCACAACACCAAATCCCCTAGCTGGATTTCTCTATCTTTGGCTCTTTGGTCAAATAAGCCTTTCATTTTTTCTTGATATTCTACCAGTCTGAGGCTTACCTGCTCTTGTGTTTCATTCAACTCCACCAACTCATTCATTCTTCAGATAAGGTCGTTTGGCTCCTCCTCACTTTCTTGTAAGAATCGGGCCATAGGCAATGCAAGTTGAATAGGGAAAATTGCGACCTTACCATACACCAGTTCATAAGGGGACTTTCTTGTGGATCTTTTTGTGGTGATGCAATTTTCCCAGAGTGAAAACTTGAGCTAGGATTCCCAGTTCTTTTGATTTTCATTGATGGTCTTCTTCAAGATCCTCACTAGTGTCTTGTTAGATGATTTTGCTAGCCCGTTCCCCTGTGGGTAGTATGTAGTGGAGTGGCCTAGTAGGACGTTTAGTAATGCTGACATAAATTAAAAAATTTAGCCAACTTGAAAGCCTAGGCATTATTTGTAATGATTTTAGTTGGGCATCCAAACCTATCTATTATGTTCTCCTACAGGAACTTGATCACCACCGAATTTGTAGCATTTCTTATGGGCATGGTCTCTACCCACTTGGTGAAGTAATATGTAGAAGTGAGGATCCATCGATGTTGATTGCTAGAGACATGGTGAATCTCTCCTATGAAGTCAATCCCCCATTGTTTAAAAGATTCCTCAACATGTACTAAAATTAATGGGAGAGGTGCATACCTTTGTTTTTCGGCGAATGACTGACACTTCTCATAGGCCCAGACATGGGCATGTACATCGCCAAACAACTTAGGCCAAAAGAACCCTGCCTTCATGATCTTGTGTGCAGTGGATAGCCAACTGTAATGCCTGCCGCATATCCCTTCGTGGACTTCAGCCATCAGGTGGTCAAATTATTGCTCTGTCAAAAATAATAATAAGATTCCCATCAGGTCTCTTCAATATAGTCGCCCATTTTCCACAATGTAATTTTGAGACCTCAGTCTCAAAGTGTGATACTTGGTCTTATCATAGTGAGGGGGACACCTCAACAATAAAATATATTCCACTATATATTTATACCATGAGGATAGGAGGTACTTGACATGTGTTTTCTAAGCAGAAGATTCTACACCTTGGTGTGCGCCTATGTCCTCTTGTGCCTCTCCTCCTCTCATAGACAAATTTATTCCCAGAGATTGACAATTGGATTCAGACAAGATTTTTGCCATCCCTTGGCCTTTGATGAGTTTAGTAGGCTTTATCTCTAGCTCGTACTCCTAGATCTTGGCTATCCATTTTCCCCTCTTCCCTTCACTGTCACCTTATACCAGAATATCCCTCACTGCTGCAGTGGGTACATAAGCTGTTATGGTTGATTGTAACATGTACATCCAGAATTCCTTTAATGATTTGACCAGAGTGTAAGCTTGCTTCTTCAGGAAAACATATTTCAGTTTAGTGTCTCGTAGGACTTGACTAAAGAACCTAATGGGATATTCATGCCCATCGGCATTTTTTTGTAAAAGTACTACAGTTATTGTGTGAGGAGAGGCGAAGGAGAAAATCATGAATGACTTCCCATAATCTGGACCTGCTAGCATTGGAGCTTCTGAAAAGGCCTGTTTGACCCTATTGAAAGAGTCCCTGGACTCAGGGGTCCATCTAGCTTCACTATTCTTCTTCATCATCCCGGTGATGTTTCAGACAATCTTGGCATAGTTGGGAATGAACCTTCTCTAGAAATTTATTCTTCCCAAGAACGCCTGTACTTCCTTTTTGTTTCTTGGTAGGGGAATGCGGTTTATCACCTTTACCTAATTCGGGTCGATCTTCACTCCCTCCTTAGTTACTATGTGTCCTAGTAACTTTCCTTACTCCAAGGAAAACATGGATTTTTGAGGGTTCAGAGACATGCCATACATGCAGAATTTATGAAAGGTTCGACGAAGGTGCTCTATATGTTCATCATAACCATTTGAAAAGACAGTGATGTCATCCAGGTAGATCACCACAAAATTTTCTTGTTCTCCTATGAAAGCAATATCCATTGCCCGCTGGAATGTGGCATCGGCATTTATCAGGCCAAAGGGCATTCGGGCGTACATGAAGGTTCCCCAAGGCGTAGTGAACGTTGTCTTCTTTTGGTCTTCCAGGAACACTACCACATGATTATATCCTGAGAAGCCACCCATCATAGACATGCGGGAGGATCCCACCACCTTTTGCAAGATGTGGTCCATCTTCGAGAGGGGATAATTATCTTTGAGTGAGGCTTTGTTCAGATTGCGGAAATCCACGCAAAGCCTAATTTCACCGTTCTTCTTTCTAACAGGTACCAGGTTCGCCACCCATTCAGAGTACCTTAGAGGGACAATGATCTTGGCTTGCAACAACTTCTTTATTTCCTTCTCAATGGCTGGGAGAAAAAGTGGATTTATTTGTCTCAACTTTTTCTTATGAGGCTTGGCATCCTCTTTGAGTGGTATCTTGTGCTGTATAACATCAATATCAAAATTCTTCAGATCCTAGTATGACCAGGGGAAGACATCACTATATGACTGAAACAACTTGAGGTACTGATCTTGGTATTCTTCAGGGACCCCTTTGGACAACCTTACCACCCTTGGATCTTCTTCTTTCCCAATGTTCACATCCCTGATAGGCTAGTCGAGGGTAAGTTTGCTGGGATTCACCAAGATATCATTCGTATCAAACAGTCTCTCCAATGGAACAAGGCCCCTGGGGATGAAATTTCCCTTTAATTGCAGAACCTGGTGCCTT
This sequence comes from Pinus albicaulis, assembly GCA_034641835.2. Lineage (NCBI taxonomy): Eukaryota > Viridiplantae > Streptophyta > Pinopsida > Pinales > Pinaceae > Pinus > Pinus albicaulis. Next base: position 1,566,025,897 of record CM076575.1, on the reverse strand, counting down.
GCCAGTGTCTCTTCCCATCTAGTTTTTGGCTCCTCACTGTCATCCTCCGGGACTGAATCGATCACCATATTTGAGAACTCGCCCACAGTTTCCATAAAAAGTTGACCTGCTCTTCATCTTCAAAGACTTGCCAATGATTTATGTTGTATGGAATGGAGGGGTGGTATCGCATTTTAAACTCATATCTGAGCAAAGGATTCTGCGGGTGGCAGAAATTACTATCAGCCATAGTTAGCGAGTCCATCATTTTGTTCTTTTCCCTAGGCATGAGCTGAATGTTGAAAGTAGAAAAGAAATTCTCAACTAAATCCCATACCTCATTCTTGTAGGCTCTGAGCTGTAGGTGTTTAGTTTTGCATTGGCTCCTAACTTACCTCACTACAAGCTCTGAATCTCCAAACACCTTGAGGTTCTATATGTTCATGTTCTGCATTGTCTGCAACCCCAACAGTAAGGCTTCATACTCAGCCACATTATTTGTGGCTTCGAATTCTAGATTAAAGGAGAGGGGAACCAAACATCCTTCTGGTAATATCAAGAGTACCCTGGCCCCATTTCCTTCCCGTGAGTAAGCTCCATCAAACTGCAAGGTCCATATTTCGTTTTCCCCTCTTCTCATAATATTCTCCTGGATTAGAGGAAAAATATTCGTTTCTTGCAGGAAATTTTCGTCCTCCTCGGGCATAAGACAAGAGAATTCACTCTCCTTAGTATATACCGGAGAATTTGTGGAACCATTTGATTTGGTGACCATTTTCACAAATATGGACTCATGGTATAATCATCTTTCCTCCCAACCAAATATTGGAATAGTGGCATAGGTGAGGTCAAGTTTTATGGATCCTCCAATATTGGTACCCCAGGATCTGGACATCAACATTCCAAATAGAGTTGGGATAGCGGCCACAATGATGTCCATTACCACGCTTTTGGCTGGAATCTGGGCTAAATTTACCACCAGATATTTTATCATGCCCAAGAATTTCACCCTCTTGGAATCAAAAGAATGTAGATATTTATATGGCCTGGTGATCAGCAACCCCAAATGCTCTGTGACAGACAATGGCAGTAAATTATGTGAAGCCCCGGAATCTAGCATGTAGTTGTGCAATAATAGGTCATGTATAACTAGAGTCACATAGAATAGAGGAGTGGTTCAATCCAAATCTTCTACATGAGGTCCAAATACTACCATGGGTATTTCTTCTTGGAGATTGAGGCTGTCAGGGAGAGGGCCTACGCCCTGGGGAAACATGAATTGAGAGACTTGGGCCCTGTATGAGGGATATTTTAGGAGCTCAATTAGGGGGACCAAGATCTTGACCTTTTCTAATTCTTTCTGGAGGCTAAAGGTTGTGGGAGCTTTCTATGTGATAACTTCTTTGAACTTCTCTTTAGGAGGGTCGGGAAGTTTCAAGGGTGTAGCTATGGATCTCTCATTTTGGGGAGGATCAGAGCCCTGTTTCAAGGAGGTGGGCGCAGAGGCTTTAGGATGGGCAGACTCTTCTAAATGATTTTTCCCCTTACTGGCAGAACTAGAAGGGGTCTTCTCTCTTGATGTTGACTCTTCATCTTGTTCCTGCACTCAGGTTCTCTTCTTGGAGGACTTGAGATCATAATTCCTGTGGAGTTGAGCTTGCATGAAATCCACAAAATGTCTACAGTAATTGTCAATATCTCGATACTCTAGGGGGACTTTCTTCTCTTCTGGCCTTCTTTGATGGTGATTTCACCTTCTTCATCCTCTGAGTACTGAGGAATTTATCTTCTTGACTGTCTGTGACTTCCTCGACCTGTCCCTCCATTTCCCCTTCCAGGTATAGAGGAGGTTGGATGTGATCTTGCTGCTCTTTCCTTTCTCGCTGCAACAACTATAGAGGGGGCTTCCAGTACTAGGGATTAAACCCACGGTTTGGGGTCATTTGGTTAGGACGAGGAGGGGAATTCTTGGCCTCCAATTCGAGCTTCACCAAATTATTTGATAGGTTCTTGATCAACTTATTCATCTCTTCAATTTTATCCTCCCGTGACTCCCTTTCTTGATTAGAGGTAGAAGCCTCCTCCATACCCCTTCTTCTGGCTTCATGCTCTGTCTTGCCTTTGAATTTACCAGTAGAAGGAAAGTTTTCTTCTACCTCTAGTGCATCAGTCTGAATCTAATCCAAAGATGCAGACTTTCCTTCTCTTAGGGTGAACCCAAACTCTATTTCAAAATCTCTTGCGAATACCACCTTAGCAGCTGCTTGGGGAGGCTTTATTTGAACAGGAAGATTATTATAAAGCTTATTGAACCTCTTTATAAATTCTGTTACATCCTCATTTTGTCTCTTTTTAAGAGTGTTGAACTCTATGAGGACATATCCATGGCCCCTCTTCTCTCCCCATTTTAGTGTGAAGAAATTATCCATTTCTTCCCAAGTGGTGACTGCATTATCAGCAAGATATTTGAACCACTTTCGAGCCTCTCGATCCAAGGATTGGAGGAAAAGCCTCATCACCACATCTAGGTGCTCCACATTCACATTCTCAACAAAGGCGCAAAAGTCTTCAATATTTTTCTACGCAGAAGTGCTATCTTCCCAGGTGAACCGAGGCAAGAGATTTAGGTAATATTGAGGCATGTCATGCAATACTTGAGGTAAAGCCAATGGAGTATATTTTTTTATGAGGAATCCGAGTACAACCATGAGGGGTGGTGGTGGTAAGTTTTGAGGATGTTTGGTTGTGGTACAATAGGTATATGTTGACTAGAGATTTGGATATTTGTCTGTAATGAGATCTGAAGTGTTGTAACTTCTTTGACTTCTTCAGCTTCAGGATTAGGGTGTAAGGGGGGTAAAGAAGTATCAGCGGATTCGGCTTTGTTTCTTATGTCTAAACTGGCTAAAGCAGAGGTTTCTGGAGGATACCCAAGTACATGGGCTGTGGATCCAGGACCATAGATATCAGCTCTCTGAGAAGAGGAAGCCGAATCTTCTATAGAAAATGAGGGTAGGTCATTCTGGATGGGCTGATTCTCCCTCCAGATTCTCTTAAATATAATCTTTTCAGGATCAGATACAGAAGGGGTTTTCTGCTGGGAAGTACCCGATCGGGTATGGGGCGTGGTGTAAGCCATGATTACACTTGATTTGAATTTTAATAACAATGGATTCGCCAAGGTGAGGGATATGAAAATATCAACCATTCATGCTCACCTGATTGAAGGGTGAAGATAATTTCATATCTCAGTGAAAATATTTTCTAATTCGTATCCCCGGCAACGGAGCCAAAACGATGTTGTAGCTCCTAGAGACAACGTTGTGTTGCAAAAGACCAGTTCCTAGGACATCTTAAAATCAGAGGTTAAATGTGGGAAATTGTATAAATTCCTCTGACACAATATGGGTCAAGAGAATAATGGTTTTGGTGGTTCAAGAATAAAGAAGACACTTTGAGCCTGATTCATGTGAATTCCCTAAACAATGAGAGGGCTCAGGAGGCTGTAAAGCTGATGGAATTTAGTTGGGCCAAGTATAAAACAATGAGCAACAGATTTAAAATGTGCAGAGGTGGTGAGGAAGAACAAAGAATGAACCCACAAGAGACAGGCTTAAGAGATTTAAGATTCTGTCCCCCAGTGACCTCAGAGGAAGCGGATATGAATGAGATATGGGCAACAATAGAGGTTCGTAGAGCACAAATCAAGGGAGTGTGTAGAAATTTGAATAAATGATATATTATTCACCGAGATTCTCCTAATCACACAATATTTTAGCTTCATGCACAATACATAATCTCTTCTACCATTGATCATTACATGCAGAAATAAAATCAATTGCATGCACACATTAAAACCACAAACAATCACACATATGAACACAATATTTAATGGGAAAGCTTAAAGCTGAAAACCCCAACTATCTATATATTATATGTCATGGAGATCATGTAACAATCATTGTACAAAGCTCCTCACAAGCTCTCAGCACAACCTCGAATTGCTACACACTATCAAGCTAGATCTAGCAAAACACATGCTCTAATCTTTTGCCACTTGATAGCCAGCCTCTATTGCGTTTTAAATGATATGGGATGGCTTCATTAAATAGATAAACCACCTGGATTGTACTGCGCAATCCTCATGGGCTTCTCCACCTATCTGTGTGTTGCAAATAGCAAATGTATAGTCACAACTGATAGTTAACCTACTCTTTCACCTATCTCTGCACTGGTATCCACTGAAACTGTCCATGCACTGAAGTTAACTGATGCATTATTTAGTTGATTAATGAGTTTATAATTAGTGAATTAATTAATAATTAATTCACACCACTCTCACTAATTGTATCAATTAGTTAAACTGAATAAAAATAGCTCAACTATGTTTAGATTAGTTAAACTGAATACAACTCCACCAACTTCCTCAATCAACTCCACCAAACTCTGTCACATGAGTTCTAACTGAAGTATCCATGCAATAGCTCCACATAACCCTCAGGAATAGCATAATTCCTTCTGTCAGCTCCTGTGCCACATATGTGCACTTAACTGAAGTCCAAGAGAATAAGATAATGTTTAGAGTCCAAATATTATTAAGAGCTAATAATATTCGACATATCTATTTTTAGACTGGCAATCTAAAAATAGATTCCGCCCAGTATGTCTAAAAATAGAAGTCCATATATTTTTTCCGACTTGACTAACCATCCACAAATAGCATCCTGCAACTCATAGAACATGATCCATATGTCTAAAAATAGACTTTGCGCCAAAAATAGCCTGCGGGCCCACTTAGTGAAGGCGACTTCTTTCCACTAAGCTCATCATCTTGTTGCAATCTCAACAAGATAAGGATTATCTGCCACCCCTATCCTGCCTCTGTGGTATTCGAATTTGCTCCTAGTGAGCGCCTTCGTCAAGATATCAGCATCCTGATCCTCCGTGGGAATGTATGAAAGTAACATGATCTTCCGCTGCACACAATCTCTGATATGATGATACCGATCCGTGAAGCCATGCCACCTCAACTCATCCTCCTGTCTGTACCATGATCCATATCCTGATGTGCCTCTGAGATATCTCAATACATGCTTCCTTGCCTTCCAAAAGAGCTTGGTAGGCTTAACCATAGCTTGTGAAAGCTGGTTAACTGCATAGCATATGTCGGGTCGTGTATTGACCAGATACATAAGCGACCCCACCAACTGTCGATAAACAGTGGCATCCACTACCTCCGTCGAAGTAGCATCCTCCTTCCTCCATCCACCAGGAAGAGGAGTATCAACAGGCTTGCAGCCATGCATGTTGAACTTCTCCAGTATCTCCTGGGCATACTTGCCTTGAGAAAAAAATAGTCCATCACTGCGCTGCCAAATTTCCAATCCCAAGAAATAATGAAGGACGCCCAAGTCCTTCATCTCAAACTCCTTTGCAAGATCATCCTTGCATGAGAGTATCAACAGCTCATCACCTGTCAAAATCAAATCATCTACATAAAGTACAATGATCAGCAACTTACCCTCCACCACAATCTGGTATAGGTTAGGATCCGCCTCACTCTTGGAGAATCCAAGTCTGGTGAAATAACTGTCTATCCGTGTGTACCAAGCACGAGGTGCTTGTTTCAACCCATACAGTGCTCTCTTGAGTCTGCACACATGCGACTCACTGTTGAAGATCTCAAAACCTTTGGGCTACTCTATGTACACCTCCTCCTCAATGACTCCATTGAGGAACGTAGTCTTCACATCCATCTGATGGATGTGCCACCCCATCTGCGCTGAGAGAGCTAGGATCGTCTGTATGGAAGAGTACCTTACGACAGGTGCAAAGGTCTCCTCATAATCAATCCCCTCGATCTGCGAGAAGCCTCAGGCAACAAATCTTGCCTTGTACTTCTCCACACTCCCATCAGCCGCCTGATTCACTTTGTAGATCCATCTCTAACCCACCACTGATTTGCCCTCCGATCTTGGGACAATATTTCATGCACTATTTCTGACAATCGAATCATACTCTTCCACCATGGCATCTACCCATGCAGGGTCCTCCACAGCTTCCTCGAAAGAGGATGGCTCTGTCACAACACATTTTCTCACAAGAGCCATGTATCCAGTGTACCGGTCAGGTGACTGTCTCTTTCTGCGCTGTGATGTAGGTGCTCCTACAACCTTCTCTGCATCTTGAGCGCCTACCAGAGGCACTTCCGCCCCTCTCGATGGTCAAGCCGCCCGAGTGGTTTCTTCCACTCCATGAACCTCCTCTTGTGGCTGATCCATATCCTAAGGCTCATCCTTAGGAACTAATAGCTCCTCATCTGCATGCAAGTGTGGCTCCCTCTCAAGCGAACACTTCATGGCTTTCTCCTCATGAAATTTGATATCCCGTCGCACAACAGTGTTGCGACTGTCTGGAAAATACACACAATAGTTTTGGGGCGTATCAGTGTACCCCACAAATATCCCAACCTCCGCAGTCGGCTCCAGCTTCTTCCTGGCATCCTTCGTCACATGAATGTAAACAGGTGAACCAAAAATCCTCAAATGGGAAATATCATGCCTCTTACCAGAAAACGCCTCCTCGGGTGTACTCATGCCAAGTATCTTGTGAGGACAACGGTTCTGCACATATACTGCAGTATTGCATGCCTCCGCCCACAAGTGAATGGGAAGGCCCTGATCATGCAACATCGCCCGTGCAGCACCCACGATCGTTCTGTTCTTCCGCTCAACAACCCCGTTCTGCTGTGGGTTATGAGGTGCTATGAGCTCTCTTCGAATTCCTTCTGTGCTACAAAAGTCCTTGAATTCGCCAGAGATGAATTCACCACCATTGTCGCTCCTAAGAGCCTTCACCTGCTTCCCCGATTCTTTCTCAACCAGTGCCTTGAACTCATATAACTTTGAGTATGTCTCGCTCTTCTTCTGCATGAAGAAGATCCAGCACTTACGAGAAAAATCATCAACAAATATCACATAGTACCTGTGCTTTGCTGTCGAAGCTAATGAGAAAGGTCCACACACGTCTGTGTGAATTCTCTCAAGGATCATCGTGGCGTGACTATCCTTCTCGTGAAAGGTGGCTTTCACAAATTTTCCCAAGGTACATCCCTTGCACTGATCTGACTGCGCAAGAGTACCCTTAGGAAGCCCAGTAGAAATCTGCTGCAATATCTTCAAAGCTCCATGGTGAAGGTGGCCCAATCTCCGGTGCCACAACTCGCCATCATCCCGGCTCACCACTCCTTCTGCCTTGCCTGCCATTGCTGCACAGCCATCTACCTGCAATTGATAAAGGTTCTTAATTCGAACCCCTATCCTCCGGGTCTCACCAGTTGCCTTACTGCGCAGGAAAGCCTTTCCCTCGCTAAAGACAACATCATATCCCTTGTCTTCTAACATCGCCACAAAGATAAGATTCTTCTTCAATCCTGGAACATGCATCACTTCCTTCAATACAAAGGGTTTACCAGACTCCCTCTCAAAGGAAATGGTATCGATACCGGTCGCACTGTATCTACCATCATCGCCCATCTCGATGTGCACTCCAAGATTTTTCTCATCCAGATCAGTAAACAAATCTCGATCTCCTGTCATGTGAAAAGACGCACCACTGTCAAGAAACCACACTGATCCCGTCATACTTGAGACCAAGCATGCGATCAGTGAAAAATCTAGCTCAAACTGTGAGGCTAAGGCCTCTCCAGCTGCAGTCCCAACAACATGCTTATTTTTCTTCTTCTGTGGACAATTTGTGGCGTAATGTCCGTGTTGGTGACAGTGAAAGCACTTCACCTTGGACATGTCCTGCTTCTTGCACTGGATTGAGAAGCTTTCTTGCTCTTCCCCTTCTTTGCTTTGGCAGCCAAAGCGCAATTCTCTTCATCAGAGTTCTTTGATGAAGATCCATCCCTGGTACTCTGCCTTATCTCCTCTTGCACAAGATCTGACCAAAGTCGCTCCCATCCTGGCAATTTCTCCTGACCATTGACAGAGTCCTGATAGGAGTGCCAACTCTTCAAAAGCCCAAGGAGAGACAAGCTCACCAATTCCTCATCATCAATAGTCACCCCCACACTTCCTAGCTCATACCTGCATTGGATGAACTTCGTGAGGTACTTGGGCATACTTTCGCCTTTCTCCATCTTTATGTTCCTGAGTTTATCCTTGAGCGCCAACTTCCTCTGGTCACTCTTGCTTTGGAATAAATCTGTCAAAGCTTTCCACATCAAGAATGGAGAAGCTTTCCCATGAAGGCTAGATACTATGTGATCCTTCACACCTTCCAACAGAATCCTTCGACACTTCGCTGTCTTCTTTTGCCATGCGTCAAGTACAGAAGCATCACTAGAAGTAGGTTTTGGAATTTCTGCATCTATGAACTCCTTCAAACCATTTTCATCCAGAACCGCCTCCATCATGTCCTTCCATGCAATATAATTCGAGCTGCCCTCAAGGGAATACTCCAATCGCAATCCGTTGAAAGACATCTCAACTTCGACACCAAGAAAACACTACTGAAAATTTGAATTCCACCATCTCAAAACTCAACCGCTTCAATGTTTTGCAATTGCTCCAATGATCAATATCGCTTTGATACCATGTAGAAATTTGAATAACTGATATATTATTCACCGATATTCTCCTGATCACACACTATTTTAGCTTCATGCACAATACATAATCTCTTCTACCATTGATCATTACATGCGGAAATAAAATCAATTGCATGCACACATTAAAACCACAAACAATCACACATATGAACATAGTATTTAATGGGAAAGATTAAAGCTGAAAACCCCAACTATCTGTATATTATATGTCATGGAGATCATGTAACAATAATTGCACAAAGCTCCTCACAAGCTCTCAGCACAACCTCGAATTTCTACACACTATCAAGCTAGATCTAGCAAAACACATGCTCCAATATTTTGCCACTTGATAGCCAGCCTCTATTGCGTTTTCAATGCTATGGGATGGCTTCATTAAATAGATAAACCACCTGGCTTGTACTGTGCAATCCTCATGGGCTTCTCCACCTATCTGTGTGTTGCAAATAGTAACTGTATAGTGACAACTGATAGTTAACCTGCTCTTTCACCTATCTCTACACTGGTCTCCACTGAAACTGTCGATGCACTGAAGTTAACTGATGCATTCTTTAGTTGATTAATGAGTTTATAATTAGTGAATTAATTAATAATTAATTCACACAAATCTCACTAATTGTATCAATTAGTTAAACTGGATACAAATAGCTCAACTATGTTTAGATTAGTTAAACTGAATACAACTCCACTAACTTCCTCAATCAACTCCACCAAACTCTGTCACATGAGTTCTAACTGAAGTATCCATGCAATAGCTCCACATAACCCTCAGGAATAGCGTAATTCCTTCTATCAACTCCTGTGCCACATCTGTGCACTTAACTGAAGTGCTCCAAGAGAATAAGATAATGTTTAGAGTCCAAATATTATTAAGAGCTAATAATATTCGACATATCTATTTTTAGACTCGCAATCTAAAAATAGATTCCGCCCAATATGTCTAAAAATAGAAGTCCATCTATTTTTTCCGACTTGACCAACCATCCACAAATAGCATCCTGCAACTCATAGAACATGATCCATATGTCTGAAAATAGACATAGTCTAAAAATAGACTTTGCGCCAAAAATAGCCTGCGGGCCCACTTAGTGAAGGCGACTCCTTTCCACTAAGCTCATCATCTTGTTGCAATCTCAACAGAGTGCGACAGGCTTAATACATGAGCGTTAACACCTGAGCATTATGAAAACACGAATTCATGAATAAAATTGTAGACTACCAGCAGCTACATTACACAGACCTTCAAAGAAGCATAGTATGACATATGATTATACATAAAAAGAGATTACTGATAACAGAGGAAAATAGATACATACTACTCATTGCTCCATCTGGAATCCAAATAACAATGCTATATTATATTAAGTTCAAACAACTCTCCCCAAATATGTATCTCAGAGCACAGGGAGCACAATCATACAAAACTACATCAAAATTCTTCCAAAATTGCATAACCCTACTTTCATCTTAGAATTTACTATATATAGATTTTTCTTGGAGGGTCTATGGTACTTGATCATTTATGATCGACCCATATCTATGAACTCAAAACATGCTACCTAACTTGTAGAGCGCACATTGAGCAATTACTTATGTACTGAGATAATTAAAACATGAATGGGGTGAAATTGAGATTTCACCAGCAAAATCATCAAAATTAAACAAAAAACAGAAAGGACAGGGTCACCCATTGAGGCTAATAATGGGAGCCTTCAAGAAAGTATGGCGAGGAGCAGTCGTAGGTGTACATGTTGACTGTCATTTTACGATTCCATATATTACCTACAGACCTCCACTCCCTTAGTCTAGTGATTTACACTTAATCCATTATGAAGAGGCCGGTCGTACTGAGTGCACCTAGTTCTTTAGCAGAGATCTCCTGAGCAGACGACATAAGCCACAACTGTATGTTCTTCCTCAAAAGCCCATGTGCTATTTTAAATTGAAAAAATGAGAACCAGATTTCGGAGGGGGTCTCAAGTAGTAAGCAGTATCGAAGAAGGGAGGTGCAAAAGGACGAGAGGACGACACCTAGAGGAGTGGGTGGTAATGGATACCGCCCATTTCGAACCCCCTCCCCATGGTTAAAGTTTGAAAGCTGTGAGGGGTGCGAAATTAAATAAGGATCTTCAAATGCATTGGGGTGAAGCAGAGGTGATGGAGGGATGTGGAGGACTTAGCAGTGATGAGATGTGTGAAAACAGATGAGAACGATGGGAGTGATGGTGGGGCCCAACCGCATCATAATCGCAACTTTTTACCATGAAGCAGTAAAGGTAAAATCTAAAATGTGTGATGTGCGTAGTGAGGGGAGAAGGTAAGTGACGTGGAGGGAAATTGGGACCAGACTGCATCGCAAATCACAAACTTTAAGTTTTAAGTATAAGCGCAGGGGGAAAACTCTCAATAATGTGGAATGCGATGCGTGGGGAGGGTGGAGTGATGTGGCAGGTAAGGTGGGACCAGACTACATCGCAAATCGCAAAATTTAAGTTTTAGTTATAAGAAGCGGGGGTTTAAAATCTAAAAATTGCGAAGTGCGGGGAGAGGGACCCACCCACATCGCTCATCACAAAATTTTGCATTTGGGAAATAAGATAAATGCTTAAAACCGCGAAGTGTGATTTGCGCTGATTTGAGGATGATGTGTCAGGGAGAAGTGGATCCCACTGTAATCGGTGAATTTTTTATGCAGTAAGGCAAAGCTTTATGATGTTATATACGATATGTGATATGTATTGGAAACGACTGTGAAGTGGGGGGCGGAGCTGCTATGGTGGGAAACTGTTGCGTCACAAGTTAATCCAAATAGATTGTGGCCATTTCAAAGGTAAGTTGAAAGAAATGCGATGTGATACATTGCAAGTCAGACATCGTGGTTTTTAAGTTTTAGTTGCGATGTGAAAGGTTTATAATATGTGATCTACGATGGAGGGTGGGGAAGAAAGGGTGACATGGAAGAATGGTCCCACTTTAATCGCAATTGGGGAATAAGGAAGCAGATGGTAAACGAAACCAATGATATAGCGGCGAAAGAATGTAAAGTAGAAAAATGAGGTATAAAGGCGGAAAAGGTAAGGTTTAGTGATTTTCAAGGGAAATGGAATGAAAAGGGGTGTGGCGGGTGGCTGGGTCCCACCACCATAGCACATCACACTTCAACATTTTTAACTTTTAGCCTTTGTGCCTATCTTGCAACACTTGCGCTCTGCGATTGCGATTTTAATCTCCGCCCTTGACTGATGCTCAGATCAACGGTTCTCACTGCTCCCCTTGATGTGGTTTGCTAACCTTGTCTCTTTGGTTGCGCCCGGTCATTTATTATTTGTGCGTGGAATAATTGGCCCACATTCATGACTAGATTTGCTTTAGCATTCACGACTTGACCTGAACCCATGCACGAATTGACCCAACCTCGCTCAGGACTCTTCCCTTGCTATTTTTTTTATCTTAACAGTTTCTCTGCTGCCTTTGTCTTGTGATTTCCTTATAGGGACCACTTCTCCATGTTATGTGCGGTCATAGGCCAACACCCCACATATCAAGACCAAGAAATTAAAGTATATCTTTGTTGGTTTTGAGCCTTAGAATGACAAGGTCGACAAAACTACCACTAGTTCAAAATATGGTCTCGTTCTTGTACTGTGGAGGAAGAGAACGAAAACATGGGCTCCCCTAAAATTCTTTGGAGCAAGAAAAAGAAGTCCATGGAACAATAAACTCGACAATAGCATAAAACCTAAGGAACTGATAAGAACCATAAGGAAATAAGAAGTTGACTACAATGGAGTATGGGTAATGTATATAATAGACACCACAAGGGTTATGAAAGCCTTTTTCGCCACCCCAACAGACGTAAATGTTCCACCACCCGTAGGAGACCCCAATGCAAATATAAGGAGATGTTGATAGTGGTAAGACCTGCACTTGAGAGATATTACCAAGGTTTGGAGAGTCGCGGGAGGGACATTTTTCATATTCGACACACTCTTAAAAAATCCCAACCCTCTAAGAAATCATGCTCTCATCAATGAGCTCTTAGATTTGGATGTCAGGATCCCTCGGGAGATCGTCCAATCGTTCCAACAAGAACCACAACCTATTTTTTGGAGCGTGAATATCCCTTATAAAAAATGATATCTCATACTCAACCCTTATCACAACCGCCTCCTCACATTTATAATGACATGACCCAAGTGATGACCTCGCAACCTAGGAACAAAAACATCGCCATGCATTAACCTATTGAAGCTAGGTGTCGAGTATGGCTCTATTATCTAAGTTTGTAAACTCACTCTCCATTCCCAATCTTAACATGGAAATCATGCCTTTTGTTAATTCTTGACTATTATATAACACCCCATCAATTTTTTTTTTTAATTATTTTAAAATAATACATTACTTTTATTAATTGCACGAGTAAGAACTTTTTTTTATTAATTTTAAAAATTATTTATAAAATATAAAGTTATTTAACCTTTACGAGAATCATGTATAAAAACTTCAACGCAACTTGTTCAATTCTTCCAACACCACTTATCATTATCAATTCAAAACATAAATTTTCCACCAAACTCAAGAAAAACAAAATAAATGTACAACATGATATCAAAATTATACAATTTCTAAAATTTCTGGATAAATAGTAATATCTACGCACCATGTTTGTACTTTGTTGGCTCTATACTATGTCTTGCTTTGTTGTGTATACCATGCTTTATGCATTCTTTAATTGTCATAAAAGAAAATATGTCCCAACAATAAACACCAATGTCACTGTAATCATGAGGGACCAATGTCACTGTAGTGGAACATGACAACTAACGCTTTGTCATCATATTCCTTCCCTGCTTTATCATTATATCTCATTTTTTCTATATTTTCAATAAAATTGTTAGATTGTGAATTATGGCTTTTCAATAAATTTGTTGTATTGTCTTTGTGATAATAAAGTTGGACAATAGCAGATTGTCTTACCTCGTACTACGCATGGTGGTTCCATTCGCCCTTAAGTAATTTCCACCAATGTGTTATGTACAATAAGAAATTATTTGCTTAAAATTCCTTAATAGACTCTAATGTCATTACTTAATCTTGCACACACTAAGAAATTATTTGATTAAAATTCCTTAATGTCATTACTTAATCTTGCACACACTCGCTGAGAAACATCATCCCTCAATCTTACATTCTTTGAAAAATCCGATTTCCTTCACAGAACATTAAACAAATATACATTCACTGCTTATTAACATTAACCTTGATGAAAAGGAGAGGAGTATATTAATCAATGTATTTGATATCTAAGTATACTTTAACATCAACAAGTATGAGAAAAAACGATGATACTATTTATTCTCTATTTTGATTATATGAAATTAGTTGAAATATTAGCCATGGCTAATGAATTGTTACTATTTAGTCATTTATAAGTCAATTATCCATGGCTAATGAATTTTTACTATTTAATCATTTATAGTTAATATTCAATTATTGGATTTTTAAATGATTTAATTATAAATTTAGTAAGATTACATCCCAAAAAAATGACATAACATTATATAAATTTTCATTTATAAATGCACAGAAGTCACCACATATATCGTATATGTGTGACTATTCCTCTTGGTAATCTCAAAATTCATGGCGTTGAATGACTCACTCACATTATTTAAATCTTTAATTACGATTGACTATTTAACAACGAGTTCAGATACCTCCTTTGCTTTAATTTCTACATATTGGACAATGCAAAATCATAAGTGGATATATTGTTTGATAGTGATGGCATGATTGAATACTATGAAGCACTTTAAAGAATACCAAGTTAAATAGATACATATATTTTTTTTTTGCAATTTGGCTATGGTATGAAGTTATAAATTTTAAATCCTTAATAAGTTATTGTAGAAAAATTCCAAACAAAGTTTAGTGAATGCCATATGTTTTGATATGATGGAGTAATAAATAATACTTGTTTAATCCCTTAGATTTGGGTGCCACCACTGGGCAAGTCACTTTCCTGAGCTCAACGTGAACTCATTCTCCACTTAGTGTCTTGTCTCCTTGACTCGCATAATGTAATATTCCCAAATGGGAAAAGAAGGAATATAGAACAAAATGCTGGAAAAACAGTGTCAAACATCATAGAATTAATGGAGGCCAATATGGAGTCTTCTTATTCATTATAACAATAGCACAATATGTATAATAAATGGGCCATAAAGCATAGAACAAGATATAACAAGCCTCCAATAGACAAAACCATCAAAAGAGGTGCTGCTACTATATCAAAATGCCGGAGACATTGCTATAGCGCAGTTTTAAAAGCACTGCTACAACAAATGAGTACACAAAAGATAAAGGGCCTATATATGCCACAATAGATATAAAAATGAAGATCTGGGCTCTACACAACCTCTAGAAAAAGAACACCAAAAGGGTCTCTGAGAAAACACCCAATAATACAATGTGAGTTGTAGCCCTATGGCTAAAAGTATGCTGCAACAAATGACTGAAGAGAAAATGGTTGAAGCTGATATGAAAATGAATATGCTCTCCTCCAATGGTTCCTCCAGATGAAAGACTGGCCCCTTCACTGAAGAAATCACCTCCCAAATCACCTACTGCAAATACCCCTGCAACTCCTCCCTAAAATAATGCAGATCCAAACTGGTACTGCGTTGTAGGGGATAAAAATACTATGGCCTGATGCCAAATATGTCAATAAAGCTCCAGGGCCTTCTTCACTAGTCTGCCAAGAGAAAGGATCCTCCCTCCAATGAGATCTAGCTCAGAAATCTCCCAAATCAAACCTCCACAACTTATGCCCTGCAACACAACACAACCTCTCAAGAGAAACTGCGTTGTACATTAAGACTGAAGCTTTAGCCAAATGCCTGATAGTGGAATGTAGTGCAAACTCTTCCTAGAGGCCTCTCAAGGAAAGAGGTGGGATTCACGAGTAGGAGCACCCTGTGCTAAACAACACTACAATCTTTGCTAAACAGCTAGAGAAAGATATATGTCTAAACATACCATATATCAAAAAATAAACATATATCAACATAATGCAATATGGCTGCCATCCTCTTTCTTATATAAGAAATGAGCTTTCTAACCCTAAGCCCCATTCATTTATGATACTACTTACATGCAATGAGTCTCCATCTAAAACTGCGATGTCCCTCATTGAATGCCACTACTCCATGACAACGTTTTTGATTTGGTCAAAGTTGACCCAGTCAAGGTGTTCTAGCCCCTTTTCACACCTAAGGGTGCTCAATTAAGCTACCAAGATGTCCTCCTTTCACATTGGCATTGGTTTTATTCATATTAAGGAGATTTATGGATCTCCATATCCTCTTATTCATTAAACAAGAAAGCAAAAAAAAAAATGAATATTCCAACTAGCTCATGGATAATTGGAAATATTACAGTCCTCCCCTCCCAAATGTTGCTTGTCCTCAAGAAACTGTAAAGGTGAGTGTCACAACTCTTCTCCTCCATCATTGTTGACACATCCATATGATAAGCTTCCCTCACAAGCCAAGTGTCTCCCAATCCATCCCTCCATGACATGCTCCTCCCAAGTTCTTATGAGATGCAAATAACTCATCTCACAAGGAAGCAATAGATCCAATGAAACAATCATGGTTTTCCTAATGTCCTCCCTGAAACATGTAGCGTAATGAACATGGGGAATCTCTCTCCCAAAGGGCACATTAAGTCCTCCCATCCTCCCTCCAATCATTCCCATAAAAAGAATAAGAACATCATCAATGTATGGGATCAAAACCAAGTACATATAAACATAAATATGCAAAAAAGGAGGTGGGTAATAGTCCCACATATGGAACCAACGCAATATGTCTCCTGACTGCATCATATAATGATATGGTAAGTGGTTTTCCCACCACTTACTTGCTGCAATAGTTTTCTCACAAGTTTTGAAAAGGTGAGAAATGTTTGGTGCTTTTGGAGTGCACCCTGAATGATATAACATCTCCCTATATCCTCCTAGGGAGTGGCCATGCTCAACAATGTTTATGGCCCAAAGTTGGCCATGAAGTTTGTAAGGAAGAATGCTCCTTCTTGGAACAATGGCCTGCATATACATGGTAAAGGAGTGCAAATAATCATCAAGTAAAACATTATGCACATAGACATGTTCCTTACCATAATTTTTGCTCATACAAATGGAGTGGTCCATAGATAGATCCCCTCTCATTCCCAAAGAGGGAAGAGGTGGTTGTGATAACTCCTTCAAAGAGTTATGTATCTCTTCCAACTCCACATGATTCATGCATCTCCTCAAATGCTGATATATCTCCTCTTCAAAGACTTCCCAAGTGTACCCCTCCGTGATGGTGTGGTATGCTCTCATAGAATAAGTATGGCTGAAGAGAAAATATTCATGTGTTGCATGTAGTAACTTCTCCTTGAGCTTGGAAGCTATAGATAAGAAGATTATACCATGATAGTAGATGACCTCATCTTGGATTGAATATCCCTCTTCATGTAGCTGGTCATCAAGTATCATACAAGTAAAAATATCCTTGGAATAATACACCAACAACTGGGATTTCCAATATGGATCTATCCTCCAAAGGGACAATGCTAATGATCTATCATATGGTTTCCCTCTTTGACATCTCCCATGCAAAAGTCTTATGTTGGAAGGCTGCTATCCTTCCCATGTTGCTCCTTCCTCTGCACAGAATCTGTAATGAGAGTGGGTAATGATGATGTTGGGAGAATGTCTCCCTCCTCCTTGAGTCTACCCAGGACTCTCTACGTTGTATCATAACTTTCCAATGTTCCCACTCCTCTTGGATCTATGAGGGGTGCAAGATATTGTGAGACATCTCTCACCAACTTTGAATTAGGTGGCCTCCCAAGTGGTTTTCCATAAAATAGTGATGTCTCATGAGCCAACCTCATATGCATAATAGATGGGACTACCTGTCCTTGCTTCCACTGCGCAAATCCAACTCTGCTTTCTGTGTGGAAGTTTCATGATATTTGGGTACCACTCTCAATGATGCAAGAGTTCCTCTAATTGGAGAAATTTATCCATGCTCACCTTCTGGTGGTGGTGGATCATCTCATGCTATTCCAGCATTGTGACCCCTTTCTAATTCTTCTTCTTCTTCCTCCTCATCATCTGAGAAGACCTCTATGTAGTGTGCCTTTCTTGCTGCACATCTATGTCCGGGTACCCTTGATTCCTGGCATGTGAAGCAAAGCTTCCTTCTCCTAAAATATCTTCGGACATCATCACTAAGAGGTGTTTTATTTTGGCTCTCTTTTGAGAAAGGAGTTTTCTCATCTTTTCCCTTTGATGGAAAAGAGGGCTTTTGCTGAAATGTTGCCTTTGCTTTTGGTAAGGCATCTTGTAGATCTCTAGCCCTTTCAATGGTATCTTGAAGGGTAGTGGGCTTGGTAAAATTAACAAACATGTTATCACATATAAATTTTTATTTTTTGATGAATAGGATCATCATAAGCTTCACCTTGTCTCATTAGGTTAGATCATTCATTTTATGAGAAATTCACTTAATCATGTTTATTATAGGTCATAGACAATTCATTAGTCTTGTCATTAGGGTCATATCCACAATAATCCATCTTGGGTTCACTTGCATAGTCATAAAATTTTAAAAAAGGAGCCACTAGCCAGTTTTACACATTTTCATAGCGAATTCTGTGTAAAATAGGCAAATTTTGCTACAAAACTGGCTAATAATTTCGTAGGGAATATGAGGATTTCTCTGTTTTTTGACTTTTGAGTAGCCAACTTCAAGGGACGTTTCTGGGAAAAAAAAAGAAGTATTTTAATAAAATGAGAAAGGTTATTGTCAAGCACATATCAAATAACATTAACCTCTTTCAATTTTCTCAAAGGTGCTACAAATTGGGAGATTCAGAGATGTCTTTCGGCCCTATTTTCAGAATGCAGAATTTTCCTGTTTTATACATGTCTTTAGAATGCAAATTATGGACAGCTGGAGATGGTTTTCAAAAAACCAAGAGAGTTTTTTCTTTAGGACATAATGACCTACAAAAAAAATCCTTCAGTTTTTCAATATCTATCAAGCATAGGGAGATAAGAGCTCATCTCGGAACCTATGTTTTCAGAAAAAACAGAGTCATTTTAGTGATGAATAAACTTGCTAAAGGTGAAAATGTTGTTTTTTGAAGAGGGTAAGAGGAAAGTTTGCATGATAATATTTCATTATATCAATTTTCAGACCTACAGATGAAATTTGGAATAAAAAGGAAGATTTCAAAATTTTCTCCATTATCAGGTAGTTTCGTAGCGTGCTCCAGGCTTGAAGGCCAAAAAACGCTACGCAATTTCTGAAGATGCTTTTTTTCCTATAAAAAATAGTTTTTGAAGATCCAAGGAGGGAGGTTGATGGTATTCACTCATTTTAACTTGACAAACATTTTTTGACCAGCAGAGGTGGCAGAAAGAAAATACAAAGGAAAAAAGCAACCTCGTTACTAAACTACGCTATGAAAATTTCTGTACATGACTGTTTTAGCAATAAACTTCAAGTTTGATTTTAGACCAAATGAAAAAGTATTTCGGAAATATGAAAGAGGTTTTTATTTAGAATAGGTCCATCTACAAACACCTCTCTCATTTTCTACAAATCCATTAGGGTTTGGAAATTATGCACTCATCTTTGAAGCCTATTTTTTAGAATTTTCACTAACTAGATTTGTGAAAAAATTGTAAAAAATTCGACTTGGAGGAGGTCCAGCTCAGCATACACCTGGAATAATGACACATAAGAACTCTAGTACACTCAAAAAATTAGTTGGTTGCAGTTGATAAGGGTTATTAAATTTATTTTTTGAACTATTAATGAAAGAAGGGTCCTTTTTGTATTCAAACTCTGCAAAATAGAAATATCCCTATGAAGTCTCCAGGTGATGGAATCATGTTTGAAATAGGTCTCTGAGGTGGGAATTCGAAGCTAGCAAGGTGGCATATCATTTGTATGAGTCCTCATTCTATAAATGAGATTGTTTTAGAGTTATAAAGGGTTGGAATATGTTACTTGTGACTACTACTATTGTAAACATGTTCTGATCAGTGATAGACAGTGGATGTGGGCTTTCTCCTTCACCTGAGATTCATTTGATGTTTTCATGAACATTGTCCTATGTATCTTGCTACTTTCTATCAATATATTAATGTGAGATTACTCAGAATTCGTGCTTCTCATGCTCTGACTTCCTTCAAGCATTAAACTACTGTATATCTTTCTCAATATCCTGCTTTCAATATCTTAATGTTCATTACTCAGAATTCATGTTTCTCATGCTCTTATTTCCTTTGAACATTTATCTATTGAGTAAATTCTGTGTGTGTTCTCCTTTCATTTAAATATCTACATGCCTCAGCTTCCATAAGGAGAGTCTTTGTCATTGAGATCCCTAGCACTGACTCCATAGCCCAATGGTAGCAAGCCTTCATTTTTCAACCTGCAATCATACAAAACCAAGACACAATTCATAGAGTTAGCCATATAGTATTATTCCTATTGAAAATCATAAATCCCCTTTGAGAGAGCCATTTCAAACTGAAGAGGCTAATTTTCAGTTAGAAGTGGTTTGAAAGAGTTACATTGAGTTGATTGATTAGCAGCCAATCAGATCAATTTGGTGATAACATTTTGGCATCGTTGTCGGGGACGAAGGTGTAAATTTTCCTTGGGAAGAACGGAATTTTTTTAGTTCTAAGGTCTGAGAGCAGCAGAAACTTAGGCACATATTGGCTGTATTTCTGCTTTGGTTGCTCCACACATCATATAATCAATTAGAGGGTGACTCCACTACTTGAAGATTAGTAGCTTGATGAAGTTCCAAGATGAGTTCCATTGCAAGAATAAATGCCAGGTATGCCCCTATGAATCGATCTCACATCTCTGGTTTTCCAAATCCTATGCCAAAATTCGAATGGTTAACTGATCTTCCCATATTTAAAGATGAAAATAAAGACAATGTTGCTCTTCATTTAGTTAGATACCATATGCATGTATGCAGACTTAAGGTTCAGTTCCCTGAGGATTGTCTCTTGAAGATGTTTATGGTCACTTTAGAGGGAAAAGCATGGTCTTGGTACGGAAGCCTACCAAATTGTTCATTAGTCTTGGTACGGAAGCCTACCAAATATACAAATTCATATGGTGGAACAAGTTGTCATCTCTCAAGAATGGCTTTATGATCAGAGAAGTGGAATGTCCGTTCCAACCCAGTACTCAACTTCCTGATTGGCTTCATTGGAAGAGTGAGATCACTTGATTCAACTTTTATGCTGAGCAAGTAGAGTAGGATCATTTGTATATAAAAAAGCTTAAAGATCAAGCATTTTTTCAGTTTCAGCTTTAAATTCAGCATGTGTACTTTCAGTTTTTTAGCAACTACTGGTTTTTTCAGTGGCAAGGTTACAGGTCAGAACATGTTGCAAGTTTTCATTTTGAAGATGGGAGCAACCTAATGGAGGTGGCACTGGAACTACTAGTTCTTTGTTGTAACATAGGGGAACACCATCCCAAGTGGAGCCACTGTTATCACACATAAATTTTTAATTTTTTATGGATAGGGTCATCATAAGCTTCACCTTGTCTCATTAGGTTAGATCATTCATTTGATGAGAAATTCACTTAATCATGTTTATTATAGGTCATAAACACTTCATTAGTATTGTCATTAGGGTCATATCCACAATAATCCACCTTGGGTTCACTTTCATAGTCATCAAATTTAAAAAAAAAAGAGCCACTAGCCAATTTTACACATTTTCGTAGCGAATTCAGTGTAAAATAAGCAGATTTCGCTACGAAACTGGCTAATAATTTCGTAGCGAATATGAGGATTTCTCTGTTTTTTGAATTTTGAGTAGTCAACTTCAAGGGAAGTTTCTAGGCAAACATAGAAGTATTTTAAGAAACTGAGAGAGGTTTTTGTCAAGAAAATATCAAGTAACATTAACCTTTTCAAATTTCCAAAAGGTGCTACAAATTGGGAGATTTAGAGATGTCTTTCGGCCCTATTTTCAGAATGCATAATTTTCTTGTTTTATACATGTTTTTTTAATGCAGATTTTGGACAACTGGAGATGGTTTTCAAAAAACCAAGAGAGATTTTTCTTCAAGAAATACTGACCTACAAAAACCTCCTTCCTTTTTGCAATATATATCAAGGATAGGGATATAAGAGCTCATATATGAACCCTATGTTTTCAGAAAAAACAAAGTCATTTTAGTGATGAATAAACTTGCTAAAGGTGAAAATGATGTTTTTTGAAAAGGGTAAGAGGAATGTTTGCATGATCATATTTCATTATATCAACTTTTAGACCTACAGATAAAATTTGGAAGAAAAAGGAATATTTTGGAATTTTCTCCATTATCAGGTAGTTTCATAGTGTGCTCCAGGCTTGAAGGCCAAAAAACGCTACGAAATTTTTGAAGATGGTTTTTTGCACATAAAAAAAGTTTTTTAAAGATCCAAGGAGGGAGGTTGATGATATTCACTCATTTTGACCTGAAAAACATTTTTTGACTAGCAAAGGTGGAAGAAGGAAAAGACAAAGGACAAAAACAACCTTGCTACTAAACTACGCTACGAAAATTTATATACATGAATGTTTTAGCAGTAAACTTCAAGTTTGATTTAAGAACAAATGGAAAATTATTTCGCTAATATGAAAGCATTTTTTCTTCAGCACAGGTCCATCTACAAAAACCTCTCTCATTTTTTGCAAATCCATCAGGGTTTGGAAATTATACACTCATCTTTGAAGCCTATTTTTCAGAATTTTCACTAACGAGATTTGTGAAAAAATTGTAAAAATTTGACTTGGAGGAGGTCCAGCTCAGCATCCACGTGGCATAATGACACATAAGAACTCTAGTACACTCAAAAAATTAGTTGGTTGTAGTTGATAAGGGCTGTTAAATTGATTTGTTGAACTATTAATGAAAGAAGAGTCCTTTTTGTATTCAAACTCTGTAAAACATTAATATCCCTACGAAATCTCCAAGTGATGGAATCATGTTTGAAATAGGTCTCTGAGGTGGGAATTCTAAGCTAGCAAGGTGGCATATCATTTGTATGAGTCCTCATTCTTTAAATGAGATATTTTTAGAGTTGGAAAGGGTTGGAATATGTTTCTTGTGACTACTACTATTGTAAACAGGTTCTGATCAGTAATAGACAGTGGATGTGGGCTTTCTTCTTCACTTGAGATTCATGTGATGTTTTCATGAACATTGTCCTATGTATATTGCTACTTTCTGTCAATATATTACTGTTTGATTACTCAGAATTCGTGCTTCTCATGCTCTGACTTCCATCAAGCATTAAAATATTGTATATCTTTCTCAATATCTTAATGTTCATTACTTAGAATTCATGTTTCTAATGCTCTGATTTCCTTTGAAAATTTATCTATTGAGTAAATTCTGTGTGTGTTCTCCTTTCATTTAAATATCTACATGCCTCAGCTTCCACAAGGAGAGCCTTTGTCATTGATATCCCTAGCACTGACTCCATAGCCCAAATGGTAGCAAGCCTTCATTTTTCAACCTGCAATCATACAAAACCAAGACACAATTCACTAGTACTATTCCTATTGAAAATCATAAATCCCCTTCGAGGGAGCCCTCTCAAACTGAAGAGGCTAATCTTCAGTTAGAAGTGGTTTGAAAGAGTTACATTGAGTTGATTGATGAGCAGCCAATCAGATCAATTTGGTGATAACACAACCCATGAAGAGGTTCTGCTAACCCATCAATGAACATGTAAACCCTTCTTATTGTAGATAAATCAGGAACCATAACAGAAAGTTTTAAAAACTCAGAAATATAAGTTTCTGGATTACCTGATTGCTTGAGCTTTGCTAGCCCCATGAATGGTGCCTCAAGATCTCTTCTATCAAACCTCTCCACCAACCTCCTTGTGAACTTTGAATATGCAGTCACATTGGCATGACCCAGTGTATAGAAGTGGAATCACCAATCATGTGCTTCACCCTCAAGGTGCAGTGCTGCTATCTTAATGACCTCCATCTCTGGTACTTTGTTCAGCTGTAAGTCGATGTAAATATTCTCTACCCATGATTTGGCAGTGCATTTTGATGACCCATCAAATTTGGGTAAGAATAATCTACCCATAGTTCAGTGTAGATCATGATTCTGAATGAATCCTCCACCTCTATTGTAATGATGAGGTATCCTATGGTCCTTGATATGAAAAAATTCTTGAAAACTCAAGTGATCCTTGAATCTCTGAGATTAAGATTCATACTCCATGAAATAGTATTCAAGAGTTTCTTGTTCTTGAAACCCTTAATTTTCCACTGCTAAGAATGTAGGCATTGTAGCTTGTTAGGAAACTTGTTGCTGCTTCACTGGTTGATCACTCCAGTGATGAGAAATGTCGGAGCCTTCACCATGCAGAAATATTGTAGGGGATTCTTTCTATCTATCCATCCTCAACTCCTTTATTTCTCAAGCAATGTCTTGCATAGTTCGAAGAAGAATCTTAGGAAACTCCTTCTCCTCATCTTCTCCTAATAAAGGGGTTTTACCCTTGTCTTCTTTATCATCTGTATAATCAAACTTCTGGTTTCTTCTTATGTTGAGATACCTCTTCTCTTTACCTATGAGAGGATCCCCTTCTTCTGATGACATACTCACTTAAGATGCACAGGCTGAGCCAAGATTATGCTCTGATACCACTGTAATATTCCCAAATGGGAAAAGTAGGAATATAGAACAAAATGCTGGAAAAGCAGTGTAAAACATCATATAAATAATGGAGGCCAATATGGAGTCTTATTATTCATTATAACAGTAGCAAAATATGTATAATAAATGGGCCACAAAGCATAGAACAAGATATAACAAGCCTTCAATAGAAAAAACCCTCAAAAAAGGTGTTGCTACTATATCAAAATGCTAGAGACACTGTTATAGCACAGTTTTAAAAGCACTGCTATAGAAAATGAGTACACAAAAGATAAAGGGTTGATATATGCCACGATAGATATAAAAATGAAGATCTTGGCTCTATACAACCTCTAGAAAAAGAACCCTGTGGGGGTTCCCATGTTTTGGCAAGGTTGGAAATACCAAAAGATGAGACAACATCAGAACCACTTTCAGACCTCAGGATCTAGCCCTCCTGGGTCCAAAGAGGGATCTCTCTATGATTGTCAAAGGTATATGTCTTTGAAGCTCTATGTTAAGATGTTAGGCTAGTTATAAGGCTCGGGGTTTTTTTGTTTGATTGTTTGTTTGGTTTTTGGCTATTAGGAAAGAAGGATTCAATGTAAGACCAGGATGAGCAAAGAGAAAAAGGGCAGAGGTGAAATATTCCAGGGAGCATTCAAAACCATTGGGAAATGGAGTCAGGAAAGGATTTTCTTACCATCCAATGTGCAAGCTTTCAATTGGGCTAGTCATCTGAAACATAGGTTCTTAAAAATGATTGTGTGATATGGAAAGGTAAGAGAGGAGGAGATAACACGGATTCAGAGCACAACGTTAAAGACCAACTGGTCACACAAGGATCCTAGTGGATAGGGCTAACTCTAATCCCCAGTGTTCCCAAATATTCCAACTAAATCCTTAACAAGAAGCATCTAAGAACTGAATTCATTTAATTCATACATTAGAGAGCAGGCAATAACATCCACTACACTGGTTAAACCAACTGAAATCATTTCTTAGACAATACATTCAGAAGAGAAACATTAATGGCAAGGAGAGCAGCAACATAGGGTACCTAACAAGGGCAATCCTATGCCAATATTCTGATGCAAGCTAGTAGAAACGAAATGAAATGAATGTAATACAAAGATAGGAAAACATCACCGTTGCTTCAGATCAGGATCCAAAGAAATGTGCTTGTCATATTAAATAGAAATACCAGTCAAGTACAACATGGCAATGGCTGAATACTCAGTCTAAAAACATCTTCTTCAACCTATATTACAACTTTACACAGAGACTGGGTCTCAAAAGAAACTACTTGTAATTCTTTGATAACTGATCAACAACAACCCTTTACAATGAGTTTCTTCATGGATTTATAGCTCTGGAGGAGTGGAGGAGGTAGGTGGAGAACAAAATGCAGCATTAAACTTCTGAAAAGAAAGAGGGTCGGAGCCCATTCTGTATGAATCCTGTGCATTAATCTCTGATGTTTTTTTGGATGGACGAATGATCTACTTCAGATTACAGGTTACTCTGATATGACTCTGAAGTACCCTGACTGCAGTACTGTGTAGTACTCTGGCGCATAGACATAATGACTGAACGGACTGCCATGCTTGTGAAACAAATGCCCTGGTAGTTTTGGATTGTGCTTAAGGCGGAAATCTCCAGGAACACAGTGAATAATGGAACTGCGATGGGCGCTTGTCCTTTGGAATAATCTTCTGATGTGAAACCCTGATACACATGAATTTCTGTATGCTGTACCTTCTGCATGATCCATGGGATCACTGATCTGGTGCTTTGCTTCCAAACCGCTGTATTAAGGCTCAAGACCTTCAATGCTAAAAGTTGAAATCCTTGATCATTAGCTGGTTTTTCTCAACTTCTCCATAAATGTCTTGATCTGCAAAATATGGGCTTTAATGGCGCCGGATAGGTTTCTTGCGAAGATTGAACTTTTTTGGGTAATATTTATGCCGCCGCTGCCTTTCCAGGCATTTCTCTGTAGTACCAGCTTCGAGATTTAATTTTGTTTGCGCAGCACGCCATTGAAGTGGTACATATGAATCATGGCGGTTTTCCACCTCTGATAGCCCTGCAAAATATGAAAACATGTTAAGAAAAAAATGGAGGTGGTGGACGTAACGGGGGGAGGCTAGACTGACTATGCAGACTGGTTAGATGGCGAAAATATCGTGGAAGACCTGTAGTGTGGTGAAAACAGTAAAGATTACAGTCGGAGTGTGATGCAGAAAGAAAAGTGAACGAAAAACCTTCGAACTTCGACCTTTGACTGGAAAATATAAAACGAGAGGGACGGTTGTATGGTGAGACACATGGAGGTGCCGTGGCGGGACCGGGCAACGACGGGAAAGTCAACAGCGGTGAGACAAATCTAGACCGTCAGATCTCAGAGGGGATTGACGGTTGATCATGCAACGGAGGATGACGAATGGTGGGCTAGGAGTATGGCAATCATGGGTTAAAACCCACACAACTTCGCGAAGCGACGATCGTTGGATGAGGCGCCCTAGATCTAATAGCTGACGACGATATCGCTGCACATCCTGTACCAAAAGATAACGTGCGATGGGCAAGCGGTTTTGGAATCGTACAGGAGCCACGCGTCAAACGCTGTATGGAATCACTGGGCAATGGGAGAATACCGCCAACCGCCCCAGAGTGGTGCGATGAAAACCGGGTTGTTTTGTGGGTAGTGCGCGGCGAGGACCACCATGGCGGGCACACTCCAAACCGTCGATCTAGCGGGCAAATGAACGGCGATGGCGCGATCGGGGATTTGAACAAGGGAACATGAACGCTGTGGGTTTTAACGACCGCCGTCCGATCTAGAAGATCGACGGCCAGGAACGCCCCTGATATTCATTGGAGATTAGCGCCTGGGGCTAGCGTTTGGTCATAGTGCGGGGTTCTGTGGGGGAAAAGGTGTGGGGGCTAGGCTGAAAGGGGCTAGGCCTAGACTATGCGGAAAATATGATTTTTGGCTCGTTTTAAAGCATTTTGAGGCCAGCCAAGGGCAACGATAGGGGAATGAGGGGGATTTAGGCATAAACAAAGGGAGTGGGGATGTTTTAGAGGGGATTTCTAGGGATGGAAAGGGGGAAATTAGGGGGAAGAAAGGGGACTTTGAGAAGAGGAACAAAGAGGTGAAAATGAAACAACTTGCAAGGGTATAGAGGGCAGGATAAAGCCTTTTGGAGCATAATTCTTTATCATCAAGGCTTATTTACACGGAACAGCAGAGGCAGACAGTCACAAGGCAGGGAACATGAAAAGGCTGCAAGGATGATGTGTTTTCAAGGGAAATGCATTCCTTGCAGGCTTATAAAACAAATTAGCCCCTTGCTTGCTTGTCAAGGAATTTATAAGGGGCTAATAGTGGCTCCACATGGGGATGGCTTCTTCTTGAAGGAGTCAAGAGTTCAGAGAATAGATCTTTGGTGTAGGCCAGGTGCCTGCTACTTTACACATCCCTTTCTTTCTTTACCTCGGCTGCCACAATATGATAGATCAGCAGAAAAATTCCCAAACAAAGCTACCTACCCAAACTACAATCCTAGCATTCTTTCTTCTGGGGTGCATTTGAACTAGCAGACCCTTTACATCATTTATTTTTTATAACAGAAAATAAACCTATTCTAAATCTACCCTTATTACTCCATGAGACCAGATTAGACTGTTGGTCTCATATGTTTCTCTACCTAATCTAATATCTGTTGGGATTAAACTGTCTAGCAGATTTCTTCTCCATATTCTACGGCGGAAATTGAAAATCAATCAAGCCAGGATTAAACTGTTTGACTCGCTGTGAGTCCAAGGCATAAAGGCAGTTGCACATGGACAGAAAATTGCAGAACACTGAAAACAAAACTGTGAAGGCTTGAAATCTGAAACTTGAAGTGTTCTTCTTCTCTTTGTGACTCAAGTTTTGAGCATGTTAGAGTCACTTCTTTTCTTCATTTCAGCTCTGGTTTGGGCATGTTAGAGCTGATTCTTCTTTCTTCTTTGCTGATCCAGATTTTGAGCATGTTAGGACCAACTGTCTTTACTTTCTTTGGCTCAGGTTTTGATCATATTAGAGCCAATATTTTTCACTTCTGAGGTTCATGTTTTGAGCATGTCTGAACCTCTCCTTTCCTTTGTTTTTTGAAACATTTTCTCCTTTTTCTTGAAAATAAAAACTGCAATGGTATGTACAATGGAAATGGAAACTGGAAATGGAAAATCAGCAGAAGTAGTGTTTGAGCATCCTGCCATTGACAGGACCCCCAAACATCTCTGTACCATCTAATTATTGTAGGAAAAAGGCATTTGGACCCACAGTGGCCTGGATGATGTATGGACCTTGCCAAAAACTGTCAAACTTGTGTTTTCCTTTGTCCTCTCTCCTTGAGTCCCACTTCAGAACTTTATCCCCAATTTTGAAATCAGCGGCTTTGGTTCTCTTGTCAAACAACCTCTTTATGTTTTCCTGAACTTTGACAGCGCTGTTGTAGACCTCTTCCCTTGTTTTCCAGAGATGAATTTTTTGGTTTATTCTTCTAATAATGCTATCTTCTTCTGTCTGGATCTCTTGGACAAGTTTGATCACTGGTATCCCAAGGCTGGTAGGAAACACTGCTTTTGTCCCATAGACAAGCTGATATGGTGGCATGCGAATGGATTTCTTTGTTGTAAGCCTATCAGCCCACAAAGCATGCACCAAATTGTTATGCCATGACTTTTTGTTCTCTTCAAGCAGCTTCTTGATGATGGTCACCAGGCTCTTGTTTGATGATTCAGCTAATCCATTACCTTGAGGGTAATAGGCAGTTGAATGACCGAGTGTTATTCCATACCTGTGACAAAAATAAACCATTTTCTTGGATCCGAAAGCAACAACATTATCAGTGATTGTTTTCCTTGGGCAGCCAAACTGAGAGAGGATATGACCTTCTAGGAACCTAATGATGACCGAATATGTGGCATTCCTAGTAGGTATGGCCTCTATCCACTTAGTGAAGTAGTCTGTGGCTGTTAGGATCCATTTGTGTTGTGCAGAAGAAGCAGGATGAATTTATCCTATAAAATCTAGGCCCCATTGCATAAAAGGGCCTTCAACTGTGATGGGTTGGAGAGGTAAGGGGAGGAGCTTTCTTTTGCCTTAAAAAATATGGCACTTGTAACAGGCAGTAATCATTTTATGGACATCATTGAAGAGTGTGGGCCAATAATAGCCTTCCTTGAGTATTTTTTTTGCAGTGGCCTTCCAACTCAGGTGGCCTCCACACTCTCCAGCATGGAATTCTTGTTTGATCCTTTCTGCCTCTGTTTCAGGCAAACATTTAAGAAATAGGCCATTCAGATTTTTCCAATATAAGTTTTCATTCAAAATGCAGTAGTTTCTGGCTTTTAGCTTTAGGAATTTGGCCTTGGTCCTTGAAAGTTCAGGTGGAGCATTGAGGTTGGTGAGGACATAAAGGATATCAGAGTACCAAGGAGAGTTCTGAAATTTCTCCTCAGCAGTGGGATCAGGCAATCCTTCCTGCTCATCCAAGGCAGCTATCATGTTAATGTCAAGGGCTTGCAGATTTGATTCAGCCATTAATTTAGCTAAGCCCTGGCCTTTGATTAGTTTGGTGGGTTTTATCTCAAGGTCGTATTCCAAAATAACAGCAATCCATTTTCCCCTCTTACCATCAGGATCTTGGGACAATATATCTTTGACAACTATGTTAGGCACATAAGCTATGGTGTGAGAATGCAATATGTACACCCTAAATTCCTTTAAGGCCTTGACAAGAGCATAAGCCTATTTTTCCATTATATTGTATTTCAAGGGTGCGTCTCTCAGTGCTTTGCTGAAAAATGCAATTGGCTGTTCCATTCCCTCTGTGTTTTTCTGCAGCAGGACTGCAGCTACTGTATGCTCAGAGGCAAATGAAAAAATCAGGAAATCCTTTGAGAAATCAGGGCTGATCAGAACAGGAGCTTGGGTGAGTGCAAGTTTTACTGATTCAAAGGATTGTTTAGCTCCAACAGTCCATTTAACTCCCTCACCTTTCTTCAGCATGTTATTCACATTCCTAAGGTGTTCAACTAGGTTGGGAATAAATCTCCTAAGGAAGTTTATTTTCCCAATGAAGGACTGTAATTCTTTGATGTTCCTCGGGTGTGTGATTTGTAGTATCCCCTCAATTCTCTGTGGGTCTATCCTAATCCCCTTTTCAGATATAATATGGCCAAGAAGCTTTCCCTCTTGCAGCCTGAACATAGTCTTTTTAGGATTCAGTGACAGACCAAACCTTCTACATTTTTCAAACAATTTTCTCAGATGTTCTAGGTGTTCTTCCTCAGTATTGGAGTAGACTGTTATGTCATCCAAATAAATCACAATGAAGTGTCCTATATCATCTGAAAAAGCTACATCCATTGCTCTTTGGAAGGTGGCTCCAGCATTCATCAGTCCAAAGGGAATTTTTACATACATAAAGGTGCCCCAGGGGGTGGTAAACGTTGTTTTGAGTTGATCTTCTGGGAGTAGTAAAACTTGGTTGTATCCTAAAAAACCATCCAAAAGAGAAATCCTTTTCGAGCCTACTACCTACTGTAGAATGTGTTCCATTTTTGGCAAAGGGTAGTTGTCCTTGAGTGAGGCTCTATTAAGATTTCTGAAGTCTATACACAACCTGATTTCCCCTGTTTTCTTTCTCACAGCCACTAGGTTTGATACCCAATCAGAGAACCTCACAGGAACTATTATGCCTGCATCATACATCTTTTTTAATATCTTTTTCAACTACATGCAATTGTTTTGGGTTTATCCTACGAAGCTTCTGCCTGAAGGGTTTCTGATTTTCCTTTAAAGGTATTTTGTGATGTATGATGTTTTTTTCATAGACATTTAAGTCTTCATAACTCCAGGCAAACACATCAATGAATTCCTTGAAAAGGTCGATGTATTTTTTCTTCATGTCTGCAGGTAAATACTTAGCCAGTTTAATCATTTTGGGTTTATATTCAGTGCCTATGCTGCATTCTTCCACATCAGAGTCTACATGTTCTATTGTGGGCTTTTTTTCTACATCATCAAAATCAAAAAGGTCCTCTAAGGGTGCCAGGCCTCTGGGTATATTCCTATCTTTGGCCTGCAGGACCTCCATCTCTTCATTTTCTGCATTTTCACACTTCATGGTTGGACTTCGAGTTTCTTCAATTAGAGTGTTTATTTCTATGTTACAGGGTGTTTCTTCGTCAGAGGATTCTTCACTTAGGCAGCAATTCTCAGATTTAGAGTCTAAATCAGAACATTCAAACTCATTCCTGCCTATCAGGAAATCCTCAATCTGTTTATCACCTTAAAAAACCTGCCAATATTTTTCATTGTCCGACACTGCAGGTCTGAATTTGGTTTGAATGATGATTTTTTGATCGCTGGGAGTCTTAGGATATGCACTAGCTAGGCAAGCGAACCCGTTTGCAATGATATTTTGACTCCTAGGAACAAACACTAATTCGTATTCAACAAACGTTTTCAATAAATCCATTGTGTCATTCCTGTAAGCTCTCAGTCTAGGGTGTTTCGCTGTGTATTCACCATTCACCTGTTTAATAATCAGCTCAGAGTCTCCATGAATAGTTATCCTACGGGCTCCTAATTTTCTCAGCAGGTTCAAACCTAGGATAAGGGCCTCGTATTCTGCAACATTGTTTGTACATTTGAAGTGCAGGTTGCAGGCATGGCTCTCTGCGTAATCACTCTCTGTGTTATGTATCCACACTCCTGCCCCAGCAATTCTCCTTGTGCAAGACCCATCGAAACTCATTTCCCACAGGGGTCCAAGCTCGTTTTTGTTATCATTTCTTTCCCTACAGCTGGATTCGCCATTATGTTGTGTCATAGAGTATGCACTAGGCTGTGAGATGTCTAGTTTTTCATTATGGATGTGGAAGTCAGAGAGGTGACTAGTTGGCCAATTGCATTATGTTTCTGGTTCACTTTGCATTGTTGTTTCAGTGCACTGTCCAAAGTTTTCTATGTCTTCCTGCTCTGAGTCTAGAGTAGCCATTATGTTAAAGTCCATTGGCTCTACTTCACCATGTGTACCTTTGATGGTATCTACGTTTTCATACTCTGGTCCCTCCAAAGATTTATCATTGCAGAGGATAAAGGAATCTAGGTCTGTGTGTACAGAGTATAGAGGAGAATTTCCAGGCCTTTCAGGACTACTAACTAGGAATTTCATTTGGGCTTCCCTGTATAGTCTTCTAAGCTGGCCAAAGATTGGGATTGTGGCATAAGCCCCCATCCATCTACATTGTTCCTTGCAGCTTGGCTCCCCATGATCTTGATAATAACATGCCATACTTGGGTGTCACATTTGCCACAACAACATCCATGACCATACACTTGGCAGGAATCTGAGTAAGGCTCACACACAAATCTTTGATCAGGCCGAGACACTTTACTCTACTAGAGTCAAATGAATATAGGTCTTTATAGGGGCGGGTTATCTCTAGGCCTAATCTTTCCATCACTACTTTAAGCATCAGGTTGTGTGATGCCCCAGAATCATGCATTGCATTGTGGATAATATTATCATGGACATTAAGACTGATGTAAAAAGGGGGCACTACCCCTTCCTGAAACTTTCCCTCTATCTTTGGACCAAACAGAAGGGCAGGTTGATCATCACTCAGATTTACAGTGTCATTGTTCTCACCTAAATTCAATGCTTTCAAAATTTGGCCTTTATATACATCCTGAGTGGCCAGCTCAGAGAGTGGGACAAAGATTTTAATTTTTGCAATCTCACTCTCCAAATTGAAAGTGGATTGACTCTTTGGAATGTTCAACTCTGCTTTGTTAGCCACTTCTTCAGTGGCTGAATCAGTGTGTTGATTTTCGTTATGTACAGTGTTGGTGACAGTTTTATCAGGAGCACTAACTATAGTGTTAGTGCTGCTAGCTGGTTTACCTAGTGCATCAGTGTTTTGGTTGTCTTTTTCTTTGTTCTTTCTAGAACCCTCAGCTGCTGACTTGTTACCTTCGGCAGTTGCTTTAGAAGTTTTCTCAGGTATTTTCATGATGGTTACCTCAGAAGCTTTGGGTTTGGCAGTTTCCTGGCTCTTTTTACTCCTGATTTCATATTGTTCTCTAACCTGCATCATGGCATCTTCAAACCCTAGCCTGTAGTCTTCGGATTCTAACCATTCCTCCTCCCAACCAGAGGGTGAGGACTGATCTTCTTCTGAGTAACAGTTATGTATTGAATCTTTTGTTTCAAACATGTTTATTGTGTTCCCTTCAGACTCTTCTATGATCCCCTCATCTTCATCGAGAAAATTCTCTTGAAATGGGGGAATAACTTGTTGATCTGATTCTCTTTGTCTGTTGGGAGTGTTATTGTTTCTTATAAAGTTCTGGTTCTGGTTATGGCTTAGATTTCTATTTTGGTTACTAACTGTGACAACCATTTTTTCCATCATTTGGTATAGCTTGTCCACCTTTTTGGCTAGATGGTCATGATTTGGGTCAGACGTGGAAGCTACATTGTCCTCTTTATATGTTACCCTCTTCTCAGATCTCAGTCTTGCTCTTTTCTCCATTAGATTTGCCTCTATGTTCACTGCTCCTTTCTACATGTCCTCCAATGTATTGTATTCCTTATCCCTAAGTTCATAGGCCATGTTGGCATCAAAGCCTTCAGGGTATTTTACTAGGGCCATGCCTTGTGGAGGTTTCATATGTGGAGGGAGGGCATTGTAAATGCTGTTAAATCTTGTTGTGTAATCATGGACACTCTTTCCTACGTTTCTTTTGAGGGTCTTGTATTCTGATAGGAGTTGGTGAGGATTTTCCCTAGCTTCCCATTTGTTTATGAAAGTCTGATATAAAGCTGGAAGATCATTGATGCTACCTGGAGGTAGGCCCTTAAACCATTTCTTCACATCACCCCCTAAGCTTTGGGAAAATATTCTCATTTTGACTGTATCGTCATCTATTTCCATGTAGTCAAAAGAATCTTCCATCTTATCTACATGTTGTTGGGCCGTGATGGACTCCTTTGCAGTGAAGTGAGGGATATTTGACTGATAATCATTTGGTAAGGGTACTAGAGGCTGAGGTAAAACCAGAGGTACATACCAGTATGCCATGATGATGTTTTGATGAGGTAAATGGTTAATTTGGGCAGCTGGTATATGGATGATAGGGATATTATGACCAGCAGAAAACTGATGAGCAGATCTAGGGTGAATGAGCCCCAAGTTTTGTATGAAGTGTATATCAGGAGGTGTGGAAGGAGGGGTCTGTATGTTTCCAAGGTGTCTACCACTTTGGGGTGGTGAACCTGGAAGCTCAAGGTCCGAATGGTCTAAGATATTAAATGACCTAGTTCTAGGTAATCTATTGGGTAGGTCTAGGTCAAGGTGAAAGGGTGATAGAGCTGTAAGATCTTCTGGTGAAAAGTTAGCTCTATGGAGGTGATCGGAAATAGTTGGTTGTTTATGCGTAGGAGCTCCCCTGAGGATACTCTCGGGGTTGTCAACTATTTCAGGTGGGTCTAGGTTAGGGTAAGCTCTTGTATGAATGCTTCTAGAAGCCATACTGTTGTTTTCTGATCAAGCAGCTTAACCCTACTTGTTACTTCTACTGTGGTTGATGTTGTGATGAAGGCTGGTCTTCCAGTGGAGTCTAATGTGAACCAAGATAATCAGCAGGCCTACTGATCACCAGTGGAGTCTTTAAAACTTTTAGGGAATATGGAGTCGCCAGGTGGAAGGTTTAGGATGCTCTTGGAGGGTACACTGTCCACCACAGTGCTCACGAGATGTCCCCTTTGCAGAGATATCTTCCAAACACAACAAACTCTAACCAGAGATTGACTGGGAGGGAATTTACCAGATATGTCACCTCTGAAAGAGCATGAGATCTGGAGGCTACCTGGTCCTTTCCAAACTCTATCCAAGAGTATGGGAGAACACAAAAAATGGTATAGAGGTTGATGTGAGGATAGGACTGTTTAACTGCCAACCTAACCAGAGATTGTAGGTTTTTGAATGCCTAAGAATGGTAAAGGTGTAATGTAATGCACTCAAGATCTCCCTAGTGGAGTCGCCATTATGTTGGGTTTCCCATGTTTTGGCAAGGTTGGAAATACCAAAATATGAGACAACATCAGAACCACTTTCAGACCTCAGGATCTAGCCCTCCTGGGTCCAGAGAGGGATCTCTCTATGATTGTCAAAGGTATATGTCTTTGAAGCTCTATGTTAAGATGTTAGGCTAGTTATAGGGCTCGGGGTTTGTTTTTTTGATTGTTTGTTTGGTTGCTGGCTATCAGGAAAGAAGGATTCAATGTAAGACCAGGATGAGCAAAGAGAAAAAGGGTAGAGGTGAAATATTCCAGGGAGCATTCAAAACCATTGGGAAATGGAGTCAAGAAAGGATTTGCTTACCATCCAATGTGCAAGATTTCAATTCGGCTAGTAATCTGAAACATAGGATCTTAAAGATGATTGTGTGATATGGAAAGGTAAGAGAGGAGGAGATAACACAGATTCAGAGCACAACGTTAAAGACTAGTTGGTCGCACAAGCATCCTAGTGGACAGGGCTAACTCTAATCCCCAGTGTTCCCAAATCTTCCAACTAAATCCTTAACAAGAAGCATCTAAGAACTGAATTCATTTAATTCATACATCAGAGAGAAAGAAATAACATCCACTACAATGGTTAAACCAACTGAAATCGTTTCTTAGACAATACATTCAGAAGAGAAACATTAATGGCAAGGAGAGCAGCAACATAGGGTGCCTAACAAGGGAAAATCCTATGCCAATATTTTGATGCAAGCCAGTAGAAACGAAATGAAATGAATGTAATACAAAGATAGGAAAACATCACCGCTACTTCAGATCAGGATCCAAAGAAATGTGCTTGTCATATTAAATAGCAATACCAGTCAAGTACAACATGCCAATGGCTGAATACTCAGTCTGAAAACATCTTCTTCAACCTATCTTACAACTTTACACAGAGACTAGGTCTCAAAAGAAACTACTTGTAATTCTCTGATAACTGATCAACAACAACCCTTTACAATGAGTTTCTTCATGGATTTATAGCTCCGGAGGAGCGGAGGAGGTAGGTGGAGAACTAAATGCTGCATTAAACTTCTGAAAAGAAAGAGGGTCGGAGCCCATTCTGTATGAATCTTGTGCATTAATCTCTGATGTTTTTTTGGATGGACGAATGATCTACTTCAGACTACAGGTTACTCTAATATGACTCTAAAGTACCCTGACTGCAGTACTGTGTAGTACTCTGGTGCATAGACATAATGACTGAACGGACTGCCATGCTTGTGAAACAAATGCGCTGGTAGTTTTGGATTGTGTTTAAGGCGGAAATCTCCAGGAACACGGTGAATAATGGAACTGTGATGGGCGCTTGTCCTTTGGAATAATCTGCTAATGTGAAATCCTGATACACATGAATTTCTACGTGTTGTACCTTCTGCATGATCCATGGGATCACTGATCTAGTGCTTTGCTTCCAAACCGCTGTATTAAGGCTCAATACCTTCAATGCTGAAATTTGAAATCCTTGATCATTAGCTGGTTTTTCTCAACTGCTCCAAAAACGTCTTGATCTGCAAAATCTAGGCTTTAATGGCACCGGATAGGTTTCTTGCGGAGATTGAACTGTCCTGGGTAATATTTATGCCGCCACTGCCTTTCCGGACATTTCTCTGTAGTACCAGATTCCAGATTTAATTCTGTCAGCGCAACATGCCATTGAAGTGGTACATATGAATCATGGCGGTTTTCTGCCTCTAATAGCCCTGCAAAATATGAAAACATGTTAAGAAAACAATGGAGGTGGTAGACGTAACAGGGGGGGGCTAGACTGACTATGCAAACTGGTTAGATGGCGAAAATATCGTGGAATACCTATAGTGTGGTGAAAATGGTAAAGATTACAGTCGGAGGGTGATGCGGAAGGAAAAGTGAATGAAAAACCTTCGAAATTCGACCTTTGACTGGAAAATATAAAACGAGAGGGATGGTTGTACGGTGAGACACGTGGAGGTGACGTGGCAGGACCGGGCGACGACGGGAAAGTCAACAGCGGTGTGACAAATCTGGACTGTCAGATCTCAAAGGGGATCGATGGTTGATCATGTGACGGAGGATGAAGAACGGTGGACTAGGAGTATGACGACCATGGGTTAAAACCCGCGCAACTTCGCGAAGCAACGATCGTTGGATGAGGCGCCCCAGATCTAACAGCTGATGGCGATATTACTGCGTGTCCTGTATCGAAAGATAACGTGCGATGGGCAAGCGGTTTTGGAATCGTACAGGAGCCACGCGTCGAACGCTGTATGGAATCGCTGGGCAATGGGAGAATACCGCCAACTGCCCCAGAGTGGTGCGATGAAAACTGGGCTATTTTGTGGGTAGTGCGTGGCGGGGACCACCGTGGCGGGCACACTCCGAACCGTCGATCTGGCGGGCAAATGAATGATGATGGCGCGATCGGGGATTTGAACAGGGGAACACGAACGCTGCGGGTTTTAATGACCATCGTCCGATCTAGCAGATCGACGGCAGGGAATTCCCCTGATATTCATTGGAGATTAGCACCTGGGGCTAGCGTTTGGTCATAGCGCAGGGTTCTGTGGGGGAAAAGGTGCAGGGGCTAGGCCCAGACTATGCAGAAAATATGATATTTGGCTCATTTTAAAGCATTTTGAGGCCAGCCAAGGGCAACAATAGGGGAATGAGGGGGATTTAGGCATAAACAAAGGGAGTGGGGATGTTTTAGAGGGGATTTCTGGGGATGGAAAGGGGGAAATTAGGGGGAAGAAAGGGGACTTTGAGAAGAGGAACAAAGAGTTGAAAATGAAACAAATTGCAAGGGTATAGAGGGCAGGATAAAGGTTTTTGGAGCATAATTCTTTATCATCAAGGCTTATTTACATAGAACAACAGAGGGAGACAGTCACAAGGTAGGGAACATGAAAAGGCTGCAAGGATGATGTTTTTTCAAGGGAAATGCA
Source organism: Pinus albicaulis (assembly GCA_034641835.2). NCBI lineage: Eukaryota > Viridiplantae > Streptophyta > Pinopsida > Pinales > Pinaceae > Pinus > Pinus albicaulis. The sequence goes on along the minus strand of CM076575.1, from coordinate 1,565,987,490 downwards.
TTCCTTGCAGGCTTATAAAACAAATTAGCCCCTTGCTTGCTTGTCAAGGAATTTATAAGGGGCTAACAAACCCCAAAAGGTTCTCTAGGAAAAAACCCAATAATACAATGTGAGTTGCAGCCCTATGGCTAAAAGTATGATGCAACAAATGACTGAAGAGAAAATGGTTGAAGCTGATATGAAAATGAATGTGCTCTCCTCCAATGGATCCTCCAGATGAAAGACTGGCCCTTTCACTGAAGAAATAACCTCCCAAATCACCTATTGCAAATACCGTTGCAACTCCTCCCTAAAATAATGTAGATCTAGACTAATACTGTGTTGTAGGGGATAAAAATACTATGTCCTGATGCAAAATTTGTCAATAAAGCTCCAGGGCCTTCTTCACTAGCCTCCCGAGAGAAAGGATCCTCCCTCCAATGAGATCTAGCTCAGAAATCTCCCAAATCAAATCTCCACAACTTCTCCCTACAACCCAACACAACCTCTCAACAGAAACTGCACTGTACATTAAGATTGAAGCTTTGGACAAATGCCTGATAGTGGAATGTAGTGCAAACTCTTCCTAGAGGCCTCTCAAGGAAAGAGGTGGGATTCCCGATCAGGAACACCCTGTGCTAAACAACACTGCAATCTTTGCTAAACAACTGAAGAAAGCTATATGTCTAAATAGACCATATATCAAAACATAAACATATATCAACATAATGCAATATGGCTACCATCATATTCCTTATATGAGAAATGAGCTTTCTAACCCTAAGCCCCATTCATTTATGACACTACTTCCATGCAATGAGTCTCCATCTAAAACTGTGATGTCCCGCATTGAATGCCACTACTCCATGACAACACTGTTGATTTGGTCAAAGTTGACCCAGTCGAGGTGTTCCAGCCCCTTTTCACACATAAGGGTGCTCAATTAAGATACCAAGATGTCCTCCTTTCACATTGGCATTGGTTTTATTCATATTAAGGAGATTTATGGATCTCCATATCCTCTTATTCATTAAACAAGAAGGCAAAAACAAAAATGAATATTCCAACTAGCTCATGGCTAATTGGGAATATTACACATAACCATGCATTCCCCCTCCTTTATTACTAGTCCTTCGTCGTGTCCTCGCATGCTTGGATCCAACACTCTCTTGGAAGCCACCCTGTGCACATTTATTCTTCTCACCATGACACTATTCTTGAGTGTTCTTCCTCCTCCTTTGTTCTCTCACTCCATGGTTGACCTTGTTTTCTTGCTCATTCTACTCATGTGACCTCTGATACCCCTATGCTGCATGCACACTTCATTGACCTCCAATTTTCTCCCATGATCCGGGAACGAGGCCAAGTTCGACGCGGTGGATGTCGAAGGGGGTGAGGACACCCGTTGATTCCCTTGCAGTAGAAGAAGACATTTATCTTTTCGATAATGTCATCCATGATCACATTCGGTGATTGTAGGTTTTAACCCTGAACAAAAATTATCTACACACGAATCTTATAACAGAAAATAAACAATAGCGAGAGCATAAAACATAAAACAGATAAACACAAAGATTTTCCCCTAGATCCCAAATCAAGATGACCAGCTTGATATTTTATTATATTCCTTTTAGTGTTACAACACATATATATACATGCCGAAGCATACATAAACCCTAATCCATTAACCCTGGATTAGAACATAACTGTAGTTCCCTTGACCGGATATACAAAAATACCAGGGGCCACAAACCATCGTACCCCAAAACCATGTGTAAAACCATGCACAAAACCATGGGCGTGGACCGCGCACCGGAAATTAAGGACCAAAAAATATAACACATACCCAACATGACTATTTGTGGAAAGAATATAACACATACCCAACATGTTGCAGTAGAATAAGACATTTATCTTTTCAATAATGTCATCCATGATCACATTCAGGGACATGTGAATAAAATGGAAGATGAGGAGGTTTGAATAAGGGGGAATGCTCTCTGGGAGCTCCTCAATGTCCTCGCTCATCGCCTCCTAACTTAGGAACGTGAGTTCTCCGGCCCTACCATATGGATTGCAGAAGTCACTGCTAACATCAACTATATCTACTCCTTCCTCTACTGCCTCTCCTGTGACCTCAACATAACCTTCTTTACATAAATTTCATTCTGCTTCCGTATTTGTCTCTCTTGGTTCCTCTTTTCCTTCCACCATTATGCATGTGTTGGGTGTAATTTGTTAGCTCACGGGTCACAAAACACCTTGTTTCATCCCATGGACGTCCAACTAACTGTTAACAGGTCCTCGCCCCTTTTTCCCATTCCATATGGATTCTTAATTTTGGAAGAACCCCTTGCAGTTGGCCTTTCTAACACTGAAAATGATGATATAATTGTCCCATCCAATGAAAAACGTGCTCAACAACAACCAATCCACATTCCTTCTGAATTACGTGGCACCAAATCAAGTTAACCAAGTTTTCCTTCAGCATGGCATGCTTTTTGGATTGGTTTTCTTTCAATATGTTGTTAGAATAGAGACCATGTCTTTGCATAGTTCTTTGGCCTCTATTTTTTTTCCCCTCGCATCTGTTACAATGACTCTAAACCTTTATTTTCTTAGCGTACTTTCTGGTTTCCCCTTTCAAGGGTAGATAGTCTCCCTTTTGCATCCTTCTATGGCACCCATGGGTGGTGGCTCTCCAATCTCCCTTTCTTGTACTCCATGTATTTCACTTTTGTTAATATATAATGTAAAATTTTTGCCAACAAAAACAAAATAGAAATTGTTTAATTAAGAATGAGAAAAATATTTTTGTTCATTCAAGTGGATATCGATGGCCACCTATCTCTTCCATTGTCTCAATAATTATTTATCTTCCTAGCAATTTTATATGATTTTTAGCTCCCAATATTCAAAAGCCATTTTGAGGCCCTAAATGATTATTTTTTGAAATTTAGGAGGTGTTTTCCATGACAGACCCTAGCCTCAATACAAAATTCTAATACCCATATAGTTCTTTCCAAGGAGCTATCATGCACCCCAAACTGATATTGTATGCAAAATTTACGCCCCTAAGAAGTTGATGTAGCAACAAACCACCTCAGAGCCTACACACCTTTTGGCATTTAATATTGTAGGGTTAGGTTTTTGGTCCTCTATAGTTCTTTATTTATTTTAAAATGCCATTTTTTGACCTATTATAATAAATTTTGTGAATGCATGTAGCTGCCATATTTAGGTTTTCCTCTATTTCATTTATTAATAGAAGTTAGGTTTTCACCATATTATTGCTCTTTTTGTTATAATTCTCTATGTGTGTTTCATTTCCTTTACTACATTTCATTTCATTCCTTGTACAACCCATATTAGTGGTATCATAGCAATCTGATCCATGTTATTTCTCAATGCATGTCCCCGACGAGGTCAAGGTATAAATAGATGGGTCTCAAGCAAGTTTCACTTGAGAAAATTCACCCTTGCTAGCCCATGCAGCCTCCCATGGAAGAAAAAAATAGTGATTATGGAGTAGGATATCCTACCAATATTTTTCTTGAGGAAGCACTCGAACAACAAAGGAATGAGATGAGGACATCTTTGCTTAGATCCTTCGAAAAATTCCAATAATTGTCGAGGCACCTTCAGCCAACGAGAATTTTGGAGGTATGACACCATTCAAGGTACAAGTTAACTTTGATATCCCCATATTCGAAGGCAAAATAGATTCTAATGATCTGGAGAAATGGTTAAAATTAGAGGGTTATTTCTTTGTCCAAATATTTTTCGACAATGAAAATATCACCTTTGCATTGTTAAAAGTTCTTCCCCATGTCAAATATTGGTGGAAAGGTTACTTGGAGAGATAAAATTAAGGTGAGTATGCAATATTCAAGGAAATACCCACTTTATAACCTTTCATTTATTCCGTTAAGGAGGAATTCTACCCTATACGTAACTAATATGACCAATACATGAGATGGTCAACCTATGACAGGAAAGAGACCAAACAATGCTAGAGTATACTAATATTTTACATAAATTTCACTCATATATAGGTATCAAAGACTTCGAGACTTGGTTTTGAAGTACCTTCATGATATAAATAGTTACATCCAAATAGATATGTATTTCTTGGACATATTCTCACTAGGATTTTCTTAGCAATATGCTATTGAAATTGAGCAAAACTTGAAGCAGAGGAATAAGTGGGAGTTTGAGTCTACAAATATGATGCAATAAAAGCATGGAAAACACAACCCGAACTCATAATGCGAGGGGTATATCAAGTAGATCCAACCTCAAGAAGGGTAATGTGAAGTTGAAAAAGGACATTGGAAAGTGGTATGAGTTCCACAAATTCCCTTGTCACAACACTGATGAATGCCACTCAAAACAATCATTGTTGGAAGAGCTTAAGGAAAATGAAATAGATATCTAGCTCTGATTTATATTTAGATAAGGATAAAGGAACTGGATCATTGATGAAAAACCTAATGCTACCATCATGACCATAAATATCCAACCAAAAGAACCAAAGGAGCCTAAAGAGGGGGAAAGCCTCTTCCATTCATAGGTGTTGGTAAAGGGGACCCCACTACATTTCAAAATTGAAAATGGGAGCCAAAAGAACCTAATATAAACCAATATCATCAAGATATTGAAGCTATTGATAGTGCTACACCCCCAACCATACACCATTGGTTTGCTTAGGCATATGTGTCAACCAGTGTTTTTTCCTATCCTATGGCATTAATCCATTCAAATATGAGGTATTGTGTGATGTTTCCCCACTTGAAGTTTGTGATGTTTTTTTAGGAAATCCTCATATGTGGAAAAATCATGATTTTTATGAGTCTCATCCCCATAGTGTCATTATTACTCTCATAGGTCATCTCTATAGGATACCAAAGGTAGTCCTAACTACTGCAATTATAACTCCAAAAGGTAATATCTCAGTATGCAAAGTTTTTTATTTTCATGGTTTGGTTAGAAAATGAAAATAAGGTCACTGAAACCACCAAAACCTTTGCATGAGGCGTCTCTACACAACAAAATCAAGTGGATAAGATTTTAGAGACATATAGAGATTTATTTGCTCCACTTGTGTGGGTGCCTATGAAATACCAATAAAACACTCAATTAACTTGACACTGACTCCTCCTTTACCTAATGGCCCAATATATAAACAACTTCTCTTGGAAAATAATGAAAGGATATTTTAGATTCATGATCTCATCCAAAAGGGCCACATTCAACCAAGCTCATCACCTCGTGGGAGTCTAAATTTTTTGCTACAGAATAAGGATGGGACATGAAGACTCTATATTGACTATAGGTCCTTGAACATATCATTGTTAAGAATAGATACTTGAAACCCAGGATTGATGATGTTCTTGACCAACTTAAGAGTTTCAAGTTATTTAGTTAGATTTATATGAAGTCAAGCTACCAAAAAAATCCAATTGAACAAACTGATGTATGGAAGACAACATTCAAATCTAAAGAAGGACTTTTCGAGTGGTTAGTAATTCCACTTGGCTTGAATAATTCTCTAGCAACTTTCATGAGAATGATGAATTATATCTTGGATCATTCACAAATTATTTTTTGGTTATATATTTGGATGACATCGTCATAGTAAGTAGAACATGGGTTGAACATTTGCAACACATTAAACGGGTCTTGAGAACCCTAAAACAACAAAATTTGTATGCCAATGTGGATAAATTCTAATTTGGCATGGAGAGAGTTCAATACTTGGGATACAATGTGGATGAACATGGGATGCATGTGGACCCAACCAAGGTCCAATTCATTTAGGTTTAGAAAACCCTTATGAATCTAATAGATCATTATAACTTCTTGGACCTTTCTAACTTATACCAAAGGTTTGTGTTGGGGTTCTCCCATATATCTTGGCCCTTAAATCAAGTGACCAAGGGTGGAGAAGAATAAAAAATTTCATGGTCTAAGTCACAAAAGAAAGAATTCAAGGATCAGAAACACCACCTTTTCTCTTCATCAATCCTCACCTTTCCAAACTTGTAACAACCATTGGAGATTAAGACAAATTCCTTTAACTATGTTATCAATGTATTCCTCATTCAACAAGGAAATCCAGTGGCCTATCACAGTGAAGCACTCTCTAATATTATCCGAAGATACCCTAGCTATGACAAGGAGAAATAATCCATCATACAAGCCTACTGATAATGGAAGCATTATATTATGGGGAAGGAGATTATTATTCACATTTATAATAGGCCTCTATAAGTCCTATAGACAGAAGGAAAGTTTTAAAATGATTGTCATTAAAAATGATCCAGGTACCTGCAACAATACCACTTTAACATAAAATATGAGAAGTGTAGCACTAATCATGTAGCAAAATACACCAGTCAACCCCCAATTGTGGTGTTACTCACAATGATTAACTCTTGTGGGAACAATACCTCTAGGTTCCCACAATTATAAAATAGTGACTCTTAATTCAATCCCACATATTAAATGTTGATCAAAGGAAAACAAGTTCTAGATGTCCACCTCTAGTACACACTCTGATGCAGGGGCATCCTGACATATTTGAATTAAGTCGAATCTGAAGCTGGGTATGTGAACGACCATGTAAAATTGGGGCGAATTTGCTAAAACCGATGCTGAATTTTATGTAACTGATTAATAATTAATGATCTTCCATGTGTGAGTTTGAGGAGATGAAGGGTTCTGAGTGATTCAGGAGAGATCGTGGATCTCAAACTATTCAGGATCTTTTGTATTTTCTATATAATAGCGAATCTGTAATGTATGAGAAGGAGGAGCGAGGACAATGTAATAGAGTGAGGATTTTTGGCTAAGGCTGAAATGCCTTAGATGTTCAAAGGATATTTATGTATATAGTAGAAGGATTGAATTATGGATTTTTGTGTGTCTATATATGCACGTTGAGTTACTTATAATTAGAGTATGTAGTTAAATTGATGCGTGCGAGTTTCATATTGGTTATATGCAGTTTCATTATGAGTGTATTTCAGTGATTATTGCCCCTCGATCCTTACAGGATCGATGGCAATCAAATGTTATATGATCCTGTCTTAATTTGATTTCAATTAAACATCAGTCTTTGTGTGAATGGAGAATCGATGATTTATGAAGGGCGAATTGGTGTTAAATCTCTGGTTATTTTGTAGAGTCCTGTGTATAAGTCAAATGTGTTTCAGCCTTTTAAATGAGCAGTGCTTGTATCTGATGATTGAATACAATTGAACTACATTATAATTTGAATGCGCATTAACCCATATGAAACTTCGATGAGTTCTGGTCCTTTGAAGGATGCAAGCGATTAACTTCTGATTATTGAGCCTGTCTAATTCTTGCATCGAATTCTTTTTATTTAATTCAATAGCACGATTAGTCAATCCATAGCATTAAATGGAGCGAACGGGATTCTAAAATAATGATTGAACTCTGTGTTTGATATTAATCGGAGTGGCGCAGCAGAAGCAGAGTGGGCCATAACCCACAGGTCTCAAGATCGAAGTATCAGTTTTATGAATCTGCATTTTGATACAGTTTTGAGTTGCAGGTTCATTTTGTAAAATGAAAGGCGAACCTGCTTGTAGTGGTTTCGCTCTTCATCACACTCTTATGATATCTAGACCACCTTTGTGTTCCTTCAAGTGAGCATGTTAAGTTTATATAGGAGGCACATTACAGTCGGGTGGAAGGTAAATTTGGGGAGGAGAAGGCAATAACAATACTTCAGAATTATTTCTACCGACCAAAGCTTTTACAAAATGTTCATTTGTACATCATATTTCACAATACTCGTGGAATTTCTAAACCAACCATAAAGAAGTAGGAGTTGCACATTCCTCTACCTACCCCAAACAAGACCTGAGTGTCAGTCTCCATTTACTTCATGTCAATTTTTCCATCAACCAAGCATGGTAATGTTGTGTGTTTGTATTTTTCGTATGGTTATATAAGATAGGAATTTTGGCACCATGAAGGAAGACCATTTTGGCTACCTCGTTTGGGTTCATATTTTCTACCTTGGACCATTGTTTCAAAAAGGGAAAATGGGTTCCTCACACATTTGTTTTTCAACCTATGGCCTATGATGGATACCAAGTTAGCCAAATCGACTTAATTTCATCCCCAATTAGATGTGCAACATAAGTGGTCAACATGATGTGTGTGCATATCTTGGGCATGTCCAACTCTAAGAATCCATGTACATGGGAAAAAAACTTACATATGTTCAACATACCTATAACAAAGCCATGCATAGCTCTATTAGACACAATCATTTTCAAGTGTGCTTTGAGGCCCTAAAAGACGTTTTTTGGGAAAACCAGAAGAAAAATGGAATTTTCTTCAACGTTTCGCACTCAAAATTTGTATTCCTCGGATAGATATTTCTAATGAGGTATTGAGCGCGTCAAATGGAGATCATATGCCAAAGTTACGTCCCCGGGAAGTTGATATACCAATTTACCCAAACGGGACCCATAGTTTTGGTGTTTCATCTCCTAGGGTTAGGTTTTTTTATGCTTATAGTTTTCCATTGTTTCTCAATAATAAATAGGCCTTCGAGCCTCATTGTAACACAGTTTAGAGCCTTGTAGCCACCACATATCTTCTTAGAGATAAGATAATAGCTCCCTAACTAGTTTATTTTCTTATGTCTGTAAGCATATTTATGTTAGTAGATATGTTGTGCTGAATTAACACAACTGCTTGCACCGATACATTCAGGAGGAAATGGAGTTCCTCGAAATTACCTTGGTTGGCACAACATATCATTATGCCACCAATATCAAGCAGAAATGTAAGTAGAAGAAGCAAGACTATGGATCTATGAATCTAAAACCAGGCAAAGGTGCCCCTGAACCGCAAAATAAGGGCAAAGCCAAAATGCGGCGACTCAGAACAACACCACAAATCCAAATAAGGACACACAGAGATGGTGTGAATTTCATAATAGCCCCACTCTCAACACAAGCGAGTGTCGGTCCAAACAGTCGCTGGTGGTCAAACTAAAGGCATATGAATCAAATGCATGTTCTAATCCTGATTCAAAATCATAAAAGGGAAATGAGAAAGGGAAGAAAATAATTGTCGCAGAACCCAGTGCCACCATTACCACCACCAAGCTCCAGAGGGAGGAGCTCGAGGATTTAGAGAAGGGTTCTCCACTATAACTCATTGTTGATAGCGGAAGCCAAAAGAACCCCATTTCAATAGAGGTTGTGATGCGTCTTGGCCTACCGACTACAACACACCCGTAGCCGTATACCATTGGGTGGCTTCACCAAGGAAGAAATTTGTGCGTCCTCCAACAATGCCTCCTTCCGTACAACATCAAGCCATTTATGGATGAGGTACTGTGTGATTTTGCTCTTCTTGATGTGTTTGATGTATTATTAGGCCAACCATACTTGTGGAAGCGACATGTTGTGTATGAGTCTAGGCCTTGTTCTATTATTATTACTTTGGGAAATAAGTTTTACAGGATACCAGAGGTAGTACCACCTCCTGCCATCTCTTTGATTACTGCAAAGAAATACAGTAAGATTATTTCCCAAACCAAGAAATTTATTTTCATTACAATTCACCTACAAGGCTAAAAGAAGCTTGTGGCTACAACCTCAAAATAGGGCTCCCCTGCACGGAAACAGCGGATGGAAAAAGTCGTGGAGAAATACAAGGAAATTTCTCTTCGCCCATAGAGGTTCCTCTACACTGTTAGGTCAAGCACTCCATTGATCTGACCCCAGGCGTGTCACTGCCTGATGTTGCCATACCTCATGCGACCACATACACATAATCCACACATGTATTGTCTGAGGCTGATAAAGAAACCAAATTGATTAAACGCATCCAACACATCCACTAGCAGGTCCACGACATCTTGGAGAAATCCAATGCCAAGTACAAGCAACGACATTATTAACATCAGGTGCCACACAACTTCTAGGTGGGCGACATAGTTTAGCTACATTTGCAAAAAGAGTGCCTTGTTGGGCTCCACTGCAAGCTTCACCCACTCTGATATGGGAAATACAACATCACCAAGGTTGTGGGAGACAACACATTTGAGCTCAACATTCCCCCATTCCTTGGCTAACACCCAATTTTCAATGTGGATCACCTTCATCCATACTTTCCACCATTACTGGACCCACGCAACATTGCAGATCTCATGGAGGAACTCAAAGGAATGGGGACCATTGCTTCCTAAGGTGGGAGGAATGATCCGGGTGGATATTGGTGGCCACCCACATATTCCATTTATACTCCTACCATTATTTCTTTCAATTGTTCAGGTTCCTTAGTTATAGCACAATTTACTATTTTAAGCAGTTTTTTGGGTCTTGAACTTCCGAAGCCATTTTGAGCCCTAAAAAAAGTTTTTTGGGAAACCCGAGAGAAACATGGAAGTTCATTTTATGTTTCTCACTCAAAATTTGTATTCCTCAAATAGATATTTCTAACGAGGCATTGAGCGCATCAAACAAATATTATATTCCAAAGTTACACCCCCGGGAATTTGATGTACCAATTTACCCAAATGGGGCCCATAGATTTGGCGTTTCATCTCCTAGGGTTAGGTTTTTGGATGCTTAGGGTTTTACATTATTTCTCAAGAATAAATAAGCCTTCAAGCCTCATTGTAACATAGTTCATAGGCTTGTAGCCACCACATCTCTTCTCAGAGATAAGCTACCAGTGCCCTAACTAGTTTATTTTCATTATATCTATAAGCATATTTCTGTTAGTTGATATGAATGAAATGAAGTTATATTTCCGCTACATCTCTTTTTTTATGTTTATTTTTTTATATTATTGTGTTCTTGCATAAATTCAGAATAGTGGTATTAGTGCGGTCTGCTCTTTCTCTATTTTTCATTGCATTTCCCCAACAAGGTCAAGGTATAAGGAGTTAGGGCTCGATTTGGTTGAACCCTTGTAAGATTAGCCTCGCAAACCATGACGACCTCCCATGGTGGAAGAAAATAAAGACGAGGGATCAGGAGATCCTATCAAATTATTGCTCGAGGAGGCCCTCGAGAAGCAAAGGAACGTGATGATGGATAAATTTTCCTAGATCCTTCAACGACTGCCCACCGGCGGTGCATCTACATCCAACAACCACTCTGGAGGCGCCACTCCTTTCAAGGTACAAGTCAACTTTGACATTCCGATATTTGAAGGAAAATATATGCAGATTATGTAGATATATGGTTTAATTTGCTGGAAGGGTATTTCTTGGTCCATTATTTCTCAGACTGATAAAATATTAATTTTGCACTCCTCAAAGCCGTTCCCCATGTTAAATACTAGTTGGAAACCTACTATGAGAAAAATGATGAGAGGGAACCCTCTCTTTTCTTGGACGCACCCAATTGGAATTCATTCCGAGGAGGCATCAAGGAAAAATCTCACCCCTTGGCAAGCTATGAGGACAAGTACATCCAATGGACTACACTACGACGGCAAAGGGATCAAGATTTGCACGAGCTAACGAATTTGTTCCATACCCTGCGCACAAAGTTGGGTATTAAATATTCAGATAAAAATTTGGTGCTTAAGAACTGCAATTGTTTGTAGCAATACATTCAGGAGGAAATGGAGTTCCTCGACATTACCTCACTTGGCACAACATATCGATAATCCACCAAGATCGAGAAGAAATTTATGCAAAAGAAGCGAGATTGTGGATCTGCGAATCCGAAGCCAGGGAAAGGCACCCCCGAACCGCAGAACAAGAGGCAAAGCCAAAACGGGGCAACTCATAACAACATCACTGCTATGAAATAAACTCCAAAAATAGAAGAAAACAGAGATCAATGCCTTATAAGTCAGCCACTTCGAGGGGGAAACCTCCAATACATTACATAAATGAAAATTTCTTGGATGATACAAATGACCAAAACCTTCTTCTATATATAGGAGTCCATGGGCCCATAATATAATCCTAGCTGACCTAACAATAACAATGTAAGGGCACAACAATAACAATATTGGGGTTACAGGAGTACAATAATAAAAATAAGGGGGCTATACTAATAACAATAAGGGACTAAATTAGTAATATAGGGACCTAACATGCCCCTCTCCTTCAAAAAAGTGTTGTCCTCAACGCTTGAGTAGCTCTGGGTGCTTATGTATAAAATTCTAATCCTCCCATGTAGAATCTTTAGTGGGTAAGTTCTTCCACTCGATGAGATACTCTGAAATTGATCAATTTCGTAGCTGTCGAGTTCTTGTTTTCGTGACCGCTTCAGGTTCCAATATGATTTTTCCTTCCTCATCAAGTTCTGGTAATATTTTTTGAACTGGAAGACTTTCACCTATAACCTTCTTTAAGCATGAAACATGGAAAACTGGATGCACTCGTGAAGAAGCAGGAAGCTCCAATTTGTATGCCATAGTACCAATCTTTTGGAAAACCTTGTAAGGACCATATTACTTTGGTGATAATTTATTATCCTTATTAGCTTGCTTGAGGGACATTTTTTTGTATGGTTGTAGCCGTAAAAATACCCAGTCTCCTACATCAAAACGTCTCTTGCTACGATGTTGATCTACCTGTTGTTTCATTCGATTTTGTGTCGAATTTAGGTTTTCCTTTAAGAGTTGGAGAACTTATTGTTGATGCTCGATGTGATCTTCCACTGCTTGAACCTTAGAATTTTATCTTAAAGATGATGTGATGGACGGTGGATGATATCCATAAATTTCCATAAATGGGGTAATTTTTTCTTCAATATGGAAGGAAGTGTTATACCACCATTCAATGAGAGGTAACCACTTGAACCATTGTGTTTGTTTATCAGATACAAAACAACAAAGATATCCTTGCAAACATTTATTCACTATCTCAGTTTGACCGTCAGATTGAGGATGAGAAGATGAGCTATGATCTAATTGAGTACCCAAACAAGAAAATAACTTCGTCCAAAAATTTCCAGTAAAAATGGGATCTTTGTCGCTCACAATAACCTTTTGGTTTCCATGTAGCTTTTGAATTGTGTCCATAAATGTAGTAGCAACTGTACTTGCTTTAAATGGATGAGATAATGCACAAAAGTGTGCATACTTGTTAATTCTATCAACTACCACTATGATGACACTCTTTCCTTCGGACTTAGGTAAGCCTGTGATAAAATCCATTGAAATCTCTTCCCAATGTTGACTTGGAATGGATAAAGGTTGTAGAAGACCCTGGTTCTTAATTGTCTCAACTTTATTCTACTGGAAAACCAAACATTCTGCCACAAAATTTTGAATATCAGATTTAAGGCCATCCCAAAAAAATTCTTTCTTCACCCTGTGGTAAGTTTTTAAAAATCTTGAGTGTCCTCCTAAAGGAGAAGTGTGCAATTCCAAAAGAATATTTTGTTTTAGTTGAGAATTCTTACAAAGATATAAGAGTTCTTTGTACCATAAGGAATCATTTTTCCAAATAAATGTATCAGATGTACTAGGATCTTGATGCAAATTTTGAATGAGTGTCCACACTTCTTTGTCCTTCTTCCATTCACCCCTTGCTTCAGTTATCCAATCTGGTCAGATAATAGAAATGGCACAAATCAATGCTTCCACCTCTTCATTCTTTCTTGAGAGTGCATCTGCAACAACTTTTAGCTTCCCTTTTTTGTAGATTATTTCAAAGTCATAACCCAACATCTTTGCGACCCATTATTGCTGCTCTTCTAAAGATATTCTTTGTTTCAAAAAGTGTTTAAGACTCTCATGATAATTTTTTACCTTGAAGTGTCTTCCCATTAGGTAAGGTCGCCATTTCTTTAGTGCATGTAGTATTGCTAACATTTCCTTCTCATAAATAGCTTTTTGTAAATAATTTCCTTTGATTGGACGACTTTCAAAAGCAATGGGTCTTCCTTCTTGCATTAAAACAACACCAATTCCATTTCCTGAGGCATCACATTCCACAATAAAGGTTTTTGTGAAGTCTGGCGTAGCTAAGACGGGTGCTTGGCACATTGCGTCTTTAAGATGTTCAAAGGCCTTAGATGCTTCTAGAGTCCAAGAAAATGCATATTTCTTTAGTAATGTTGTTACAGGTGCTGCTATTCGCCCATAATTCTTAACAAACTTGCAATAATACCCTGTTAACCGGAGAAATCCTCGCAAATGCTTTAAGGTTGTGGGGATTTTCCATTCCTTAATGGCTTTAATTTTGTTAAGGTCTATCTTAACACCCTCATGAGATACAATATGACCCAGATATTCCACCTCCTGTACTCCAAAGAAACATTTTGAGCTTTTTTCATATAATTGTTTCTCCTTGCAGTAGTTTTGTGAGCACCTTGTCAACATGTTTAACATGATCCTTCCAAGACTGTTGTAGATTAGTATATCATCAAAAAATACTAGCACAAATTTTCTAAGGAAGGGTTTGAAAATGGAATTCATCAACCCTTGAAATGTAGAAGGTGCATTGGTAAGGCCAAAAGGCATGAAAAAAAATTCATAATGACCCTCATGAGTTCGAAATGCTATTTTCGGAATATCTTCAGTCTTCATTCTAATTTGATGATATCCTGAAGGAAGATCCAACTTGGTAAAATAAATTTCTCCATGTAATTCATCCAATAATTCATCAATCACAGGAATGAGAAATTTATCTTTAATTGTGAGCTTATTGAGCTCCATATAATCCGGACACATGCACCATTATCCATCCTTCTTGTGTACCAATAATACAGGAGCAGAGAAAGAACTTTGACTAGGTTGAATTATACCCGCCTCTAACATTTATGCAATCATACGTTCAATTTCGCTCTTTTGGACATAAGGATATCTATAAGGCCCGATGTTTGGAGGAACACTTCCCGGAATCAAATGAATAGCATGATCATGATCACGAATAGGTGGGAGTCCTTTGGGAGTTTCAAACACCTTGGAATGATTGTCCAAGACTTTTTGGAGATCTATAGAAATAGATGATTTTGATGTTGGAACTTCTAGTGAGCATAATTGTGCAATTACGCCTTGTTGTTCTTTCTTCAGAAGCTTTGTCATGACATTAGAGCTTATTATATTTCCCAGCTTCCTTGCGATACCCCGTAATTCGACTTCCTTTCCTTCTGAAAAAAATTTCAAGAAAATTTCTTGAAAATTAAAATCTACCGTCCCCAAAGATTATAACCATTGTACTCCTAGTACAACATCAAAACCTCCCATAGGAATGGAAAGCATTGGAATATTCAATACATATTCCCGCATGGTTAGCTTGATATTATGGCATTTTCTAGAGCAATTTATAGTTCTTCCATTTGAAACCATCACTTGACATTCTGGTGTTGGGTATAGGAAACAATTCAATTCCTTGGCTACCTTATAATGAAGTCTAGGAGTAGCAACAATTCCATCTTTATATGTGTGAGTGGTAGGCTTCCTTGTTGCCATAATTTTACATTCAATTTTTCTTGCCAACCTGAATGCATTTTACAATGAATCAGGTTCCCAAACGCGAATTTCATGTTGGATGTTATCCTTTAAATTCCCTATGAAGACATCAATCTTGTGTTCCTCTGGAATATCAGTTACCCTTATATTCAATTTTTGGAAGTCTTCAATGTGCTCCACCACTAAACCCTTTTGTTTGAGATTTATCAATTGGCTAAAGAAGGTGTTGCTTTTTGTATCCTCATAATGTGCTATCATTATCTCCGTAAAAATTGACCAAGTGACAATTTTTTTACGGGAGAAAAGCCATCGATACCATACAAATGTATTTTGTTCTAAATGTAAAGTTGCAATGTGTATGTTTTGTGTGTTTTGCAGATTATTGAGATCAAAATATTGCTCCATCTGTAGTATCCATGTTACAGGATCCTTGCCATCAAACTTCCTCATATCCATCTTTGGAATATGGTGGTTCGTCCATCCAACATTAGAGTTTATGAAATCACGATTAACATTTATTTTGTTCTCATCATGATTTTCCTCTACTATATTTTCGCCATTAGGAAACATTTCTTGTATCAACTTTGCCAAACCTTTGATGTCTACTTTTATATCATTCTTCATGTTTTCCATTTTTTCATTGATCTTAACTTCCATGTCATCCATCTTAGCTTCCATGCCATCTATCTTAGCTTCCATGCCCACTTCCATGCCTTCCATCTTAGCTTCAAAAACATTCATATTAGCTTCCATGCCTTTCTTCAAACCATCCATATTATTTTCCATGCCTTTCTTCAAAACTTCCATTTCATTTTTTGTTTCTCTTTGCGATAGCAAAATTTGGTGCACTTGCTCTTGTAATTTTGATATCTCATGTTGTGTTTCTTCGTCTTCATGAGTCATAGTAGAGCCTTATGAAGGCTTAATGGGTGTTGAATTATTTTTAGGGGACATTTTAGAACCCAATACTGATATCTATTCTTCAATATGCCCTTGGAATAAATTCAAACTATTTTTTTTCAAATGAGACTTATGTAATTCGAAAAAAATACACACCTTTTTCTTGCTTTTGAGGAGCTCGATATTGAAACTGAATTATATTTCTGATGTCGGATCTTCAATATCTGAAATTTAACCTTGACGTAGCCCTCTAAATCATATTTCGAATTCCACAGGTCTGACCTGATTTGGATTCTGCAAGGCAAAGTTATGCCCAATCTCCCATGATGACCTAATTATGGACTGGTTCAGTAGAGAGAACTTGTACGAATTTCCGTGTGTCTCTGTTTCCTCCTTCAGCTCTAAAATTGATATAATGAAAACTAAATTCCATGCAATTGCATCCACTTTTTACAGAATCTCAATCCAACGCTCAAAGAGAGAGTTATGACGTTTTTCCCATGGTCACCTCTTTGAGATGAAATTCAAGAGCCTGAAACAATCCTAAATTCCACAGATCATATCTCCAGAAATATTGTGAACCAAGATATAAATTTTTTACAGGAGGTTCTTCAAGATTTCAGCTTCGCACTGTGAAAATTTCAGCTTCAGAAACTTCATATACAAAAATGTATAGCGAAAATTCCACGACGACATGTTTTAGTTGAAATTCAAGAGCCTAAAAAAACCCTAAATTCCCCAGATCATATCTTTGAAAATATTGCGAACCAAGATCTAAAATGTTTACAAGAGGTTCCTCAGGATTTCGGCTTCGCGTTGTACAAATTTTAGCTTCTGAACCTTCGTAGAAAAAATGTTATTGCAAAAATTCCACTATGACCTGTTTGGAGCAGCAAAACCCTAGAATCCAAAGCTTTGATACCAAATGTTATGAAACCAGCTCCAAAAATAGAAGAAAAGAGAGATCAACACCTTATAAATCAGGCACTTCAAGATGGAAACCTCTAATGCATTACATAAATGAACAATTCTTGGATGATACAAATAACCAAAACCTCCTTCTATATATAGGAGTCCATGGGCGCACAATATAATCCTAGACCACCTAACAATAACAATGTAAGGGCACAATAATAACAATATTGGGGTTACAGGGGTACAACAATAAAAATAAGGGGGCTACACTAATAACAATAAGGGACTAAACTAGTAATATAGGGACCTAACAATCACAAATCTAAACAAGGATATGGGGAAGTGGTGTGAATTTCATAAAAACCCCACTCGCAACAAAAGTGAGTGTCGGGACAAACAATCGCTCGTGGTTGAACTGGAGGTATTTGAATCAGATGCATGTTCTGATCCTGAGTCAGAATTGGACAAGGGAAATGAGAAAGGGAAGAAAATCATTGATGAGGAACCCAGTGCCACTATTGCTACCACCAAGCTCCAGAGGGAGGAGCCTGGAGATTTAGAGGAGGGGGAATGCCTCTTCCATTCCTAGATGTGGGTGAAGGGTTCTCCACTACAATTCCTTGTCGATAGTGGAAGCCAAAAGAACCTCATTTCAATAGAGTTCGTGAAGCGGCTTGGCCTACCAACCACAACAAACCCACAGTTGTATACCATTGGGTGGCTTCAACAAGGAAGATATCTTCGCATCCACCAGCAATGTCACCTTCTGTACAACATCAAGCAATTCACGGATGAGGTACTGTGTGATGTTGCTTCTCTTGATGTGTCTGATGTATTATTGGGCCAACCATACTTGTGGAAGTGACATGTTGTGTATGAGTCTAGGCCTTGTTCTAATATTATTACTTTGGGAAATAAGTTGTACAGGATACCAGAGATAGTACCACCTCCCATGACCACTTTGATTACTGCAAAGAAATGCAGTAAGATTATTTCCCAAACCAGGAAATTCATTTTCATTACAATTTTCCCATAGTGAAAGAAGAAGCTTGTGGCCAGAGCCTCGAAACAAGGCTCCCTTGCACAACAATAGCTGATGGAAAAAGTATTGGAGGAATACAAGGAAATTTTCTGCTCACCCACAGTGGTTCCTCTACAGTGTCAAGTCAATCATTCCATTGATATGACCTTAGGTGCACTGCTGCCTGATTTTTCCATGCCTCATGAGACCACATAGATAAAATCCACATATGTATTGTCTGAGGTTGACAAAGAAACAAATTTTATTGAATTCATCCATCACATCTTCCATCAGGTCCATGACATCTTGGATAATTCCAATTCCAAGTATAATCAGCGACATGATCAACATCCGTTGCCACACAACTTCTAGGTGGGCAACACAGTTTGGCTACATTTACAAAAAGAGCTCCTTGTTGGGCCCCACTAAAAGCTTCACCCACTCTGATATTGGACATAGAACATCACCAAGGTTATGGGAGACAATGCATTTTAGCTTAGCATTCCCCTATTCCTTGGCCAACACCCAAATTTCAATGTGGATCACCTTCGTTCATGCTTTCCACCATTATTGGACCCACCCTGCATTGCAGATCTCATGGAGGAACTCAACACAATGGGTACCATTCTTCTTAAGGGGGGAGGAATGATCTAGGTGGATATTTGTGGCCACCCACCTATTCCATTTGGACCCCCACCATTATTTCTTTCAGTTTTTCAGTTACCTTAATTATAGCACAATTTACTGTTTTTTGCATTTTTTTTGTGTCTTGAACTTCCAGAGTCGTTTTGAGGCCCTAAACGATGTTTTTTTGGGAAAAATGCGATCAACATGGATGTTCCTTTGATGTTTCTCACACAAAAGTTGTAGTCCTTGGATAGATATATCTAACGAAGTATTGAGCGCATCAAACAGAGATCATATGCCAAAGTTACGTCCCTGGGAAGTTGATGTACCAATTTACCCAAACGAGGCCTATAGTTTTGGTGTTTCATCTTGTAAGGTTAGGTGTTTCGATGCTTATGGTTTTCCATTATTTATCAATAATAAATAGGCCTTTGAGCCTCATTTTAGCATATTTCAAAGCCCTGTAGCCGCCACATCTCTTCTCAGAGATAAGCTACCAGTGCCCTAACTAGTTTATTTTCATTATGTCTGTAAGCATATTTATGTTAGTTAATATTAATGAAATGAAGTTATATTTCTATTGAATCTCTGTGCTTATGTTTATTTATGTATATTATTGCGTTCCTACATAAATTCGGATCAGGAAGCCCATAACACTTTGATATGGCCTTACATAATCATAACGTTTGTGGGTGAAAATGCTTTTTAATTGAGTATTCCTCATTTCCTTGGCTTGCACCTAGTATTTAATGTGGAGCTTCTTCTACCATACTCTCCACCATCATTGTACACCTAAGATGAATTCAAGAAATTGGACCTCATATAACTCAATCATGACTACATTGAATAGGATATAGTGGATCAAATCATGGACACCAAAACATTGGATACCTACCAACACATGCAACTCTTCTAGATTTTCAAAGCATGGTAGCTTCTTCACCAAGGAAAGTGGCTCTCTAGGAACCAAATTTAGCAAAAATTTCCTCATATAATGAGGGAAATTGAAAAATGGATACCATTGCTTCCTGAAGGGGGAGAACTGCTCTAGGTGGATATTGATGGTCACCCACCTCTTCCATTGTCTCAATGGTTCTTTATCATCTTGGAACTTTTTCTATGATTTTTGGGTCCCAAACTTCCAAGGCTCTTTTGAGGCCCTAAATGCCATTTTTTTGGAAATTTGGTTTTTTAAGGCCCTCAATGCCATTTTTTGGAAATTTGGTTGTTTGGAGGCCCTAAATTAATTTTTTGGGAAAGTTGAGAGGCCAAGGGATTTCATGTCATACCTTGTCCCTGCTCAAAATTTGTACTACTCGAATAGTGCTTTCCAACAAGCTGTAGTGAACCTCAAATTATTTGGAGCTTAATATTCTATGGTTAGGTTTTTTTTCCTCAAGGATTATTTATTTATGTTAAAACGCCATTATTTCAACCTCTTGTAATATGTTTTTTGATTGTCTGTAGTTTCCACATATTTTTATTTAGAGATAGATACCACCACTCTAGCTATTTTATGTTCTAAAATATTATGCTATTTCATCTATTAATAAGAGTTTGGTTTTCACAAAATTACTGTGATTTCTATTATATCAACACAATTACTCTAGCATTACTAGATGTATTATTAAAATATTTTCACTTTCAAGTTGTTTTCTATCTTGAAACATGCATATAACCATTGATTTGACTTGAACATCACAAATGCACTTGGTTCCTTTTCCCAGGCTAGAAATTATACCCATACCTCAATAAATATCAAAACTAATTACTTACACTATAAAATTCCCAAATACTTTACCAAACCATCCATCCATTGTAAACATCGACATGAATTGTTTGTAGTTATTTTCAATTAAAACACTTCAAAGTGCATAACAATATTTGCATAAAGTTCTAGTAATTAACAATAATTGAAATGAATCTTATGGTAACTAAGTGTTGAGAAATCCAGGATATAACTATGAGGTGATTTATATTTTTTATATAATTTCTTGTGAATTTTTTTACTTCTTATATTAGGATCTTTTTTTATGTAGGTTATTAAAGTGTTATTCTTCATCAAATAGTTACCAATGTGTAAACCATAAAGAGACAAGAGACACAACATGTAGGCAATCAACCAGGGCCAAAACCTCTCCCACTTGAGAGGAAAACCCTAACAAATTCATATTCTTATAGAGACTCCAATTGATAAATACCAATACCAATACCAAGACCCTTGACCTATTTTACTCTCCAAGACCAAGACACAAAGATTCCTCTTCTTCCTTAAGTCAACGATAATACAACTTGTTTCTTCCTCCTTCTCGGATATCTTGAATTGTTTTGGTTCCTTACTTCAGTACTGGAATTCCCGACCTTATTTTATAAACCCTAGTTGCAACACCTTGTAACCACTTCACTTGAGTAGAGATACTTCCTTCTATACTTCGACTTGATGGTTGCAATGTCTTCTCATTGACTTGGCTTCTAGGGTGGAATTACCAACCTCAACCCTTCCTCTAGTAGACAATATAACTTTCATCCTTCCCTGCAACAGATGAAGCCTCTCCTTCTTCGCACAAGTGAAAATTAAAAAAACCCTAAAAAAGATCCAAAATAACACCAAAGACTCCACTCCACCTTCCCTTCTCTTCGTGGTCATGAGGCTCCTCTTCAAAGTGATCTTCACACTTCTTGATTTCAGACTTTCTTCACCAAAATTATTCTTTTTGAAATGAGGCCAACCTACCTATTTATAGTCGTTGGAGCCTCCATAATGAGATGACATGAACTGAGGGTGATTCGATGTGTCCTTTTGAGATATTTCATTATTATTTTGAAGTCAACTTGAAGGAGGTGTCTTTTCTTGGTCTTGGAGGGATGTCTTATACATTTAATTACTAATACAAAAATGTAACATGCCCAAGAAGGGTCCTTCATACATGAAATTGACTCAAATTGACTTTTATGACTAGATAAAAAAACCTAAAGGTTCATAATGGGAACCTTAACTAAAATAAAATTCCTTAATCATGAAACCCATGATTCAAGTACTACAAAATTAATTTTATTTTCTTCTTTTCATCAATTACATAAAATCACAATTACACATGTCATTATGAAGACCGAACCTAGTTACACTTTTCAACACTACGGTGATTCATATAAAAAATTATGTAAAGGTGTAAGTCACAAACACAAATTTAAGATATTTGAGATGAACTATATATAAGGTTGGATTGAGCATGACCTCCTAGTGAGTGCCTCCTCCTTTTGAATTCCTCTTGAATGTTTAGAAACACTAATTCACATCTAGATTGCATGTGATATTTAATGTAGGTAATGACCACTTGGTTTCTATGCATGCTCTAGTTAACTATACTAGTAGAATGCATGCCTATCAAATAATAGCTTTGTAGACATACTCTTAAATCACGTGGAAAGGTTTAAAGCCCATCTCCTTCACGATTGTAGGTTGGACAGGTTACATTATCAAAATTGTATTTTTTTACAAGTGCTTTTCTTTTCTTTGAATTCCAACCTTGAATCCATTTAGTCATTATATTTTACCATTTGCATTTATAATCAACCAATTTTTTTATTGAGTGAATAATTTGAATTTTTTTACAATTTCACAATTTAAAATCATTTATTTCTAGTTAAATAGTTGATACTAAGCATCACATGCAAAATATTCAAGTTGAAACCTCAGTAAAGTACGCTTAAAACATGTAAAAAAGTTTATATTTATTGTTTAAAATGATGTGGACGAGGTTGATAACTCGTCAATAATAATAATAATAAATTAATAATAATAATAATCTAAAAAGTATAGTTTGATATCCCCAATCCATATGATTTTTCATGCTTCCAAAGTAAAATTTGTATTGTATTGTGACAAAATTTAGCGTTATGTTTTTTTTTTAATTATAGTGGTTTCCTTGTGTTAGCATTAGATGCATGTTAATGTTGACTTTTGTACCTACAAATGATTACACTTGAAATGATATTCTCTTTTAATATGGAAATATGAGGATTATCAAGTTCAACTTGTAGTAGAGAAATACCCCCAAAATTGTATCTCCTATGTGACACATGCACCAAATGGCTACATTGGAGGAATTGTTCACAAGGTTATGATGCATCTTGAGTATTATTTCCTTTTGAAAAGAATTGGTATATTTTTTATGATTAAACTTTCATCAAAGAGATTCATTAAAAAAAAAATACAACATGATATCCATTACCAAGTTCCAGAGCATGTATGCAGATTTAAGTAATTTGAGCATAATACAAATAAAGGAGTAAATTTTTTCTAGAATATAGTTGGATTTATTAAACCTGTAATATATTCCTAATAATAAGGTAAAAAATCATTTCCTATGAATAAAATTTAGAGGGCGAAACTACTAAGCATGATTTCTAGTTTGTGAATTTATATGAGTATGATCATTCAGTTCTATAAGTGGGCCCATTCCTATGTTTGGAGGACCTATTTATAAGTAGAGTGATGGAGATTAACTTTGCATGGATGTTTATTGTTGAGATTGAAGTTTCTCTTGACATGAGAATAGAGCTACACACTCATACTAGGGTGGTTGAAGAGTCTTTCTATATTGGACTAATATTTACTTAGAAGTTTCAATATGTGTAGTGAGTTTGGAGAACCCAATTTGAAGATTAAAAAGTGAGGAGTGGATCAACTCAAAATCCACTATTAATTGTTGTAAAGTAGCTTTGATATCATTGGTATCCCTTTTTTACATGTTTTACTATAGATTTGGATGTTAAATTACCAGAGTAATATACAAAAATTAAATATAAGGTGGAAAGTACTAGCCATTACTTTTTATGCTATCAACATTGAATGTCACTCACAAAAATTAAGAAAGTATAGAGATTCTATCACTTTAGAATAATAATTATCCCACCATTATACTAGATCAAGCAAGGGAAGTAATCATATGTAGACCTAGTGGATGTGAGAATGAATTCAAGGAGGGAATAATGTGTCATGAGGTTATAATTCATGTGGATGAATGATGCCACAATGAATTTACGGGAAATTACATTAATTTGAAGGGGGTTCTCAATGAATATAGAGGGTGGAACCCTTACCACTGACCTTGATGTTACCCATTTTTATCTAAGTTGCAAAGGAGGCTTGAGAATTAGCTTGAGTATTATTACTCTGATGACATGTTCAGTGGAAACAAAGGGGAATAAGTAAAGTAGAGAAAAAATGTGTTGAAATGTTTAGGATAATTTGGCATCAAAATAATTAGAGCCCAAATAGAGAGCTATTTATGCATCTAGAGTATTATTATTATGAATTAGTGCCCTATTTGTTATTTATAGTTAAGAACTTGTAATTAATTCATGCTTCTTTCCACATAGTGATAACTTCTAGTAAGCATAATATTTCTTATTTTTCTCCACTTCCATGGTATTGTATGGATTTGGAGAGTAGTTATTATTTCACCAAAGTAAGCATTGTAGACTAATTGGTCACTCACACCAATTTTGAAAATAACAGATACCAAGGACACTCTAAAATACATACAAAACAATATACAAAGTTGGTGTACTAGTATTGACATTGGTACTAATATTATTAGGTTGTTTCATGAATTATACTTAAAACCTTTTTTCTCAAGTCTAATTATTATAACACCAACTTGATTTTTCGCATTGTTTCATAAAGAATAATGCCATACACAAGTATTATTAAGTATTAGCTACACTAATAATGACTACTCAATCAATGTGCATCGATGAGTTATATGAGTATGCTTCCATGATTTCATATTGTTAGTACAAATAAATATATGTTGCAAGTTGGTACTAAATCATACATATTATTTGAGTATGGAACTAGTTTCTAACTTAAAATATGGAGCTAGTATTCAAATTTTTTCCGAACCTATCCCTTCCAAGGGTGATCATATCATAAAATAAATATTTAAAAATAATCATTCATAAAAAAAAAAAAAAATGAAAAGTCCAAAACAAAATATTATACATCACTAATGAATTGCAAAAATTACTTGAAGGGAAGGGTTGAACCCATTAGGGAAGTGCTATGGAAAAATAACCATTCAATAAAAATAAATATGAAAAAAACAAAGTTAAATATTACACATCACCTATGAGGTGTAGAAAATATTATACATCTCTTATGAAGTGTATAAATTAATTGAAGGGATTGATTTCCCAAAAATTCCTCTAAATGTCAATGGCTCGGTGTTAATTTGCTAATATTGGCTATGCATAATCTAAATTAGTTTTTTTTTGGTAATTTTAGCAGATCCTTCCTTTTTTCCATTAATCAAAAAGAGAAAAGAAAGTTACAGATAATAATACTGGATGGCCTCAACCTGCCTGCAGGAAACCAGGTCTGTTGGCCACCTTAAAGAGTTATAGGCAAACCAATACTGATAAATTTTGAACCTAATACTATCTGATATGTCCAATTTATTGTCTCTTACATACAATAACTTCAAAAATTAAATGTTGCTCGAAATATTCATATCAAAATAACAAAAAATTAAAGAACTCAATCATCGGGAGACTCGATCTCTGTCGGGGACTTATCACTAGAACTAGGCATATCAACTTTATGCATGCTTTGAAATTGTTGATCTATGTGACCCAGGCAGACATTCGGGTGGTGTTTCATAAGGTGGATTTCTTGAATGTATCTTCTCATCTCAATTAGAATGGAGGCAACTTTTGGGTCCCCTCCAATTTCATGAATACTGATAATTGCCTTTGCCAGTATACATTTCAATGTCCAATAAGTATGAATAGACTATTGAAATAGTGACATTCTACTTCTCGTATTTCTCGGGTCCTTTAGAAATTCCATTTCTTCCTCTTGTATTTCCCCCTCTTTCTTGGTGTTGCAGTCTTGCTCCCAACCTGAAATAAGCGTTTTAACTTGAGGTGGGGTGCCTATGACATAGGTATCAAAAATATTTTCCATTATCTCTTTACCTGACTTCCTTCCCCTCTTGCTAGGGCCCGCTTTGGTCTTACTGTTATTATGTTTTCCTTTATCCTTGGCATCTGTTGGGCGAAAATATTGTCGTCAAATAATTTCCCTACCATAAATTATCAATCCGAGGAATTCATAGGTTTACGAAGCACATGCACTGTATATGCAGGACTGAGGTTAAATTAGCCTAGTCTAATGCTTTTGTCTCTGATTCAAGATGCAGTAAATGAAGAAAGAGGCTCCTAACTTACGAGATCCTAGTTGTTCTTCCCCAAAGTATTGTCTTCAAGAAGAGAGACTAAAAAGTAGTAGTTTGTGATGTGTAGAAAGTGAGAGAAGAGGCTCCTAACTTAGGAGGTCTTGATTTTCCTTCCTCATAGTTATACTCCAACAACATTACCACCGCATCATATCATAAATTGTAAATGTGCAATCATATGTGAAGATTAACCTGTGTGTCAACATATGTGAGCTAACATTAACGATGAAAAAAAACACAATATTATTACATCATGAAAGATTACAGAACTAAAACTTTATTCTAGACTCTAATTCTCAATTCAATTTTCTACTTCTTCCTTCCTTCATTTCCTTCTTTTTTCCTTTCTTCTTAATTTTCCTATATCCAAATGAAGAGAGAGCACTCTCTTTTATACATGAGTTCTTTGAAAATAAGATAAGCAACTCATAATTACAAATCCACTTTTCTCTCAACCAATATCCCTATAATCACAAAATATGATCCCTTCAAATCCTCACTCATCTCTCACAAATCTTGGATAAGATATGTTATCCAAATCTCCATGATCTTCTCCTTGGAATAATCTTGAACAATTATCCTTTGAATTCTTGAAATGGTAGAGGAAATATTCAAGAAGGATTTTGAATAATCCTTCCAAATAATCCTACACATTACAAAGCTCATCCACATTTGAGATATTAATGAAATATGTTAATTTTTCCAATAATTAATCATAAATTATATTATTTTATTATAAATAAATAAATTGGAAAATAATGAGGTGAACCCATGAAAATGGTATGACAAATGGTTAAATTAGGTGATAGAATGTGAGGAATGGTGAGGAAAAACATGATAAAAATGCAAAAATTACGAGACCCAACAACATCCTTTTTTGCTACTTGACCTTGTTAGTCATCAGTATTTTTCACTATTTGTAGATGACTATAGATTGGTTCTAGATTTTTGAAAAAAACCTTCCTTGAAAATTGTGAGTTTCATAAATATCACTGCCTTCATTATTCTTATAGAAAATTTTTCACTATTCTATCAGCTTGCCCTTTCATGGTCACCCTGTCACTCCTACAAAAACCTTATGAGCTTTTACCTATCATTTTCACCCTCCTTCCTTGCCTATAACATCATTGGCCTGTTTTTCCCCTGTCCATAAACTCCACTTTCCCTCTAGCGTTTCCTATAGCCTACTCATTCCCATGTTCCCCAGGTTCCTCAAGCATTGATGGTCCCAAAACTATCTCTATAGTCTCTTTAGATAAATCAAGTACATAGGATTTTGGATCTTCAATACAACACTTTGAAAAATACTTTGTTTTTCACTTCAAGCCTCCAAGCCAATTTTCAGTCAAGATTAGGTCAAAGAACCCTCCCACTAGGTCAATTAGGGTTTCACATGTTTAAGGTCATCATTGGTGTTTCAAGCATTTTTTTTCCTTTGTTACAATCTGTCTTAGATGTAATAAAATGTTGAGACATGGTTATTCAAGAAAAACCTAAAGAGTTTCCTAAGAAGACTATCCTTCAGTTCAGAGTCCGCACATGAGGAAAATGGACAAAATTTGACACTTTTGCAGCAGTGTTGAAAGTTCTATCAGCAGAAAGTACTAAATGGGTAGGTGGTTTGATCTTGAATGAAGACATATTGCAGCAAGGAAGATAGGAAACTCTTGTTCTTGTAGATAATTAGGGTTTTTGAGCTTGATGGTCCAATATAGTGCCAAATAGTGATCAATTTCATAAATGACCTGAAGGAGGCATATAGAGCCAAAAAATGAAGGAACGTCTATTAAAAATATTGATGAGATAGGGAAAAAAGGTGAGGTAAACTGGACAGAAATGAATGAAATTAAATAGGCTATATAGAACTTGGAAGACAACACTCATGATTGTTGTAAATCAGTCCAAACACCTAGAGTTTTGGGAAAGTGGCCAGAGAAGGTGAAATGATGTGTTGAACTCCATGGTGCAAGCAAAAGAGAGTTTTGGAGGTGATGCTATGTGAAATCCTCCCAAAGGTGTTTAATGAGCTTGTCATGCCTAAATGAGAAAAATAAGAGTTAAACTCCATGATGTAAGCAAAAATAGGGTCAAATTCATCATTTCAGTCACCTACATGAAAACAGTGTAAAAAGGTTAGTGAGAAAAGGTGAAAAGTTGAGTTGAACTTCACAATGGAAACCATAGAAGATTTGAGGATGCTGGTATGAGTAATCATCACAAAATCATCAAAATAAAAATTTCAAGTCTCAAAGGAGTAAAATCAGAGCCAAGTTAATGTTTTTAGTCACCTATAAGCAAAGAAGGTCAAAGAACATTAGTGAGAAAGTGAAAAAGACTTAAAACATTAGAAAGTGGGATGCAAAGTTAAAATCAAAATCCATGAGACTATAAAGCACATATTACACTTCATATGAGTCATTGTTCACTTGAAAAGAGTTAGAATTTTTAAGGAGAGAATTTTTTTCGAGTTTTCAAGCAAATTTGGGCAGAATTTTTGTGGCGATGCACCCTTGGAAAAAATCCCCCATGCAAATTACAAAGGCATTGCGTGCCTGGAAGTGAGCGCTACATGCCTGGCAGAGTGTTGTGCTCTTGCCTAGAAACATACTCAGTGCATTTC
Source organism: Pinus albicaulis (assembly GCA_034641835.2). Lineage (NCBI taxonomy): Eukaryota > Viridiplantae > Streptophyta > Pinopsida > Pinales > Pinaceae > Pinus > Pinus albicaulis. The sequence continues at coordinate 1,565,958,746 of CM076575.1, read as the reverse complement.
TCTTGGCGCTGTGCCCTCAGGACAAGTGCTGCGTGCTTAGCCTCGGCGCTGCCCCCTCAACTCAAGCGCTACTCTCTTGGCCAGGAGGGCTTTCTAAGAAATTTAACCACTCAAGTCACCTCAAAATTGCTTCAAGTCATCACCACGAGTTCTCCAAGCACTGGTAGGGGTAAGTAGGGGTAAGCACAGGTTATCAGCCCATTTTCAAGAATTTTTGTCATCATTTAATGGAAAGAAATTTAAACCCTAAGAAGGATCCCTAGGTGTTTAAACTTGCAATCATTGTTTGTCATTTCTTCTCCTACCTATAAAGAGTATCAGTCAAGACAAGGGTGAATTATGGTGCTGTGAAGGTTTTCATTCATCTAAGTTTCCCCCTAAATCCATTTCCTTCATAACACTCAGTCCCTTCACTTGCAAAAATATTGATATTCCATTGCCCTCCTTCATCTCAATTTGACATCAGCCCAAGAGTGTTTCAAAATAGAGTTTTAAACATGTCACAAGAGGGAGACAGTGGCAGTGATGTGGAGGCACAACTTTCGAGGAGGCATGAGCACAAAGGTGGAAAGATCAACAGATTTGAACCCTCAACACAAGGGAGCTAATGGAATCTCCCCTTACTATTTCATGTTACAAGCATGTAGGATGATTTGATTTTTTGTGAAAAGGTGTAGCAGGTATAAAACCACCCTGATCTAACCAGACTTTTCATAATTAACTTACATGAGAAACAAGTTAACCTTGCAGGGGTCACCTTTGAGTTATCTACAGATGCTATTGCCAATGCCACTGGGATACCAAGTGTAGGGGAGAAATGGTTCAAGCAGGCCAATCTAGACATGAGCTACTTTGAACCCTATCTAAAGCCTAGGTACAAAGACCATAGTAAATCCATCTTTCATTTCTCACATTTTCTTGATAGATATGCACCTATGATGAGGATCATTATGAAGTATTTTACATGTGAGGGAAGGTTCTCCAGGCTTTACTCCTATCACATCAGGTTGCTTATGCACTTTACTAGAGTGAGGATGCTGCACATACCCTATTACCTCTACAGAAGCATTGATAAAATGTCCTACATAGTGCAAAAGAGAGACTATCCTACACAGATGCAAAGCCTGTTTCATCACTCCCTTATCAAAAAGGTTGTTATGCACCAACTATAGCAGAAAGGAATGAATCCATGGGAGACCTTCATTTCCAATGAGGTGTTTACTTCTCCACAAGCCCATCATCAACAAAATTCACCTTCATCATTTCATCCTCCCATTCCTACTCCTCCATCACCTTCTGTTGATCATATTTCTTCATCCACTCACATTCCTTCACCCCATGATGACCCTCCTTCATCACCTTCTCACAATCCCTCACCATAATCTCATGGTATTAGTGCATCAAACAGTGAAGAAGGAAGTGAGGCAAAGAGCAGTGAGGCAAAGAGTAATGAGGAAAATGGCAGCGAGGCAAGTGGCAGTGAGGAAGATGGCAGTTAGGAAGATGTTAGTGAGGCAGAGAGCATTGAAGCAGATGGCAGTCATGATGGCAGTGAGACAGATGGCAGTGAGATGAGTAACATTGACCCTTTTCCTTTGACCTACCAGAGGGGAAATAGGCATGTGTTTTTTGGCCTTAAGAGGCAAGGGGCCATGCCTTCTACATCAACCAAGAAGCTTGACAAAGGTAAGGAAAAGGTTATTGATGAAGAAGAGGAAGACAAATATGAGACTGAACAAGAATTTCAACTTATTCACCTTGACAGTGATGATGAAAATGAGGAGAGGATCAAAAGTATGCTGCTCAAAAGCAAGGATGCCCAGATTAAGGATCTACAAGACAATATTGGTAGGGCCAATAATGTGATCAACTTCTTTGAGGTTGAAAACAAACAATTAGAGGCAAAAATCCATCTATGAGGTCAGAGCTATCAGAGAAATCCATCTATGAGGTCAGAGCTATCAGAGCTCAAAAAGAGGCTAGAAAATCCAAGGATAAGCTAGATGAGGTCTTGGACATTCATGATGACATTGAAGAAGAGGAAGAACAACTTCCTAGGAGGAGGCCAAGGAAAATTGGCTTGAAGAAGGCTCTAGCCAAGGAAAGAGAGTAAGAGACAACATTGGTAGAGCAGCTCACTCCAAGTGAGCTGCTTGCCATGGAGATTAGCTATGATAGAGAACCTTGGCTAGAGAGGGAAACTATGCACTTAGAGGGTCAGCTGGAGAAGACCAAGAGAGATCTCGACCTTCAGAAGAATATGGCAAGGCATTATGCCTTAAGAAACAAGATTGCAAGGGCCAAGCTCAAAAGAGTCCTTGCAAATATTTAAGCCCTAAAAGAGTAAAAAGACAAATAAAATATTGAAATTATTGCTGATGCATCCCTACAAGCATCCTAGACATGATCATCAAGACAAATCCAAATTTTTGCATCTTTTTGAGTTTTTGGAAATTTAGATTGTTTTGAAGGGAAAAGCGTGCAGCACCACTGGCGCTGTGCTCTTTTTTGGGGCACCCAATGGAGAAATGGATTACATTTTCATGTTCATCATGCCAAGGACATCACTCGCAGAACATTTCAACTCAATTGGAGCAAAACTGGTCCTCCAAAAGTGCCAAAAACAAGCAAACAATCACCTTTCCGCCCTATTTTCAGCGTTGGCGCTGCGCCCTTCGCAGTCTTGGAAAAGGTGGTTTTTGAATAGGTAAATGGACTAAAATCAGGAAACTAAATGTATTTTTGGAAACTATATAGGACAGGCTTTCCAATGAGCCATCATGGAGCTCATTTGGATACTGAGAAGGCCTCCAAATCTCAGCTACAAAAAGACCAATTTTCCCAGTTTTGGCATTGTGCCCTTGCCTGAAAGTCAACAAAAAACACTTGGAGTAAATGAAAAAGATATTTTGAAGGCTTTTTAGGAAAATATCTCCAAATTTAGATGAGGAGTTATGTTAGAATTTATTTTTGCATTTATTAAATTAGGATATTTGTGCCTTGGGCCTTGCATGGTCTCATAGGACAAAAATGGCATTTATGATGTAATTAATGACATTTTGGAAGCCTGTCTAGGGTTTTGGTCCTCCTTTGCAAGTTAAATAATACATGGAGGCCTCATTATTCATGTTGTTGGTTGATTGTTAAACTCAATATCATAGACTTGGAGTTGAGGAGAAATTGGCTTTGGAGTTTTGTGAATGCTTTGATTTAAATGGCAATGGAGCAAGCACATTTCCAGGATTCATGGGCATGGTTAATGGTGATGTCTTTCTGATTTAGTACTTTTTTTCTTATGTTTTCATATTGTTTCATCTTTTCTCATGCAGTAGAACAGAAAATTTGGGTTAATAAATGTTTTTTAGAGGCACCTTAACTCTGTCTGCTTTCTATTGCTTAGATGTTTTCCTCTGCTAGGTCAGATTAGAGAATTATTAATTTCTCTCTAGTTCCACTCAGCTTGTTTATCTTAAGAATGATTTAATGGAGCCAATGCTAAAGTAGTTTATGGTTAGCGCTATTCTTTGGTGTAACTTAAAACATTGTTTTTGAGGTCTTTACTTTGAACTTATTAATTAGGGTTTGGCTGAAGAGGTTTATGTTTTTCCCTGCCCTTTTGTCCATATTAAATGGTTTCTTTGAAGGTATTTGTAGTTCGATTAAGTAATTTAGGAGTTCCCTACTCTTTGATCATTACTATATGTTATCTTAAATGTTTTCTTTACCTGAAGGTGAAATCACTAGAGAATTTACAAGTTTCTTTCTCTCTAGGGTTTGTTGGATTGTGGTATTAATGTTTACTTGCTAGGGTTTGGTCAAAGAAGCTTATGGTATGCCCTGTCTTTGGCTATTTATTTATGCATAGTGTTCTTAAAGAATTTTCTTGGTATAGTACATGTTAAAGGATTCTTAACTGCCCTTTAAACCTACTAATCTCATAATTTAATGTTCACTTCACTCACATAAGCTTTGAAGATCAATTTGGCTTTGTTAAACTTGCCCTCTGAAACACCCTTGACCTATTGTTGTAATTTTCAAGACCTTTTGCAGACTCCATAGCCCAATGGTCTAAACCTCTCTTACTCTATCTACTTCGCTTGACAAGCAACCCAACCAAACAAAACAAACAAACAAACCCTAATCATTATAACTATCCTAAATTCAAAACCCTAAAATCAATCAAGTTTACATATTTTATACAAATATAGAGAGAGCCCTCTCTAAGTCCAGGAAGGTTAGGTCCTAGGGCTCCAAAGTTGGTTTGATGTTACCCTTGTTCAATTTGGTCTTGCCAATCTGACAAATTATAGGGACCTAACATAATGGCGACTCCACTGGGGATCTGAGTAAATAACAAGCTTAGACATTCCTTAAGAACTCACAAATCCCCTGTCAAAAATTAGATAAATCAAGTGTTATCCAAGAGTCATATCTGGTTGATTCATCATACTAGCACCATGGTGACCATACTGGATAACACTTATTGAAAATCTTAGTGTTACATAAAGAACTCAGAAAACCAAAAAACATATTTAGATTGGTATTTAGTTATTGATGGTGGACAACAAGTACATCCGCAAAACATTAAGCATCATCCACCTGGTGACTCCACTAGTCTTCAGTATCCCTGTTGACCCCACTATTTCTCAGAGAATCCCCTGGGAATATATCAATTAGTCATAATAATGTAAAGCCCAGTCACATACTGTGTGAACTTAGTACCCTTACAGATAGGTATGTTTTTTCAAAACTCTCATAAACTTTCAACCTCTCTGTATTTTGGGCCTGAAATATGGCTTCACAAAAAATGAGCACCAGATCTCACCCTGACCCAAACCCTCCTTCCATAGTTGATGACGTAGAAATAATCTTGTGGAAAACTTCTAGGATTGAAGATTCAACTATTGTTAGACCCAATCACAAAGAAATCTTTGTCCCTGAAAACCTCACAACCTTGCAAGATACCCAATTTGACTTACACCATAGAAGAAACCTTTTCAGAACTAAGTATCAAAGTGGGATAGACCAGACAGACCTTGAGCCTACAGAATTGTAGCAGAGTCCTAGTAGAGACGCCTCTCCTTCCACTCCTCCTGATTTTTAGCTTCTCCAACACTTTGACTCCTTTTGATCCAAATCTGCTCAATCTCAGCTTGTTGGTCCAAGTACATCTGCTACCCCCATTTTTACATCCACTGTGCAAACCACCCCATTTCATCCTCCACCTCAACTCATAAACCCCCCTCTTATAAACCCTCCTTGGATTCCATTACCTCCCATCATGGCAGCATGGTATACCCCCCTGGTACTACCAAAACCTTTACTGCCTATGCCTCAAGACTACCAATCTAAAATCCCTCACTTTACTGGAGCTGACTCTACCACTACCCAACAACATGTAGATAGGATGAATGATGCTTTTGACTACCAAGAGATAGAAGAGGAGACCATAAAAATGAGAATGTTTGCCCAAATTTTAGGAGGAGAAGCAAAGAAATAGTTCAAAAACTTAACTCCTAACAGCATTCATGACCTCCCTTCCCTTTATCAAACATTCATAAACAAGTGGGAGACTAAGAAAAATCCTCTTCAAATCCTATCAGAGTATGATAACCTTAAGATAAATGTCAGAGAGAGTGTCCAATACTACTGCACTAGGTTCAATAGTGTTTACAATGCACTCCCACCTCACATGAAACCCCCACAAGGCCTAGCCTTAGTAAAATTCCCGGATGGTTTTGATCCAGACATGTCTTATCAATTAAGAGAAAGAGATCCCCTAACCTTAGAAGACATGCAAAGAGGAGAAGTAATTGTAGAAGCCATTATAAATGCTAAAAGGGCTAGATTAAGAGCAGAGAAGAAGGTTACATACAAAGAGGAAACCATGGCCTCCACATCTGATGCTAAAATTGACAATCTAGTTAGGGTAGTGGAGAGGATGATGGGGAAAATCAGTTTGAATGAAAGAATACCCCCTAGGGAAAACCAAGAAAATCCTCAAAACATAAATAGAAACCAAAACTTCATAAGATACCCCCCTCAAATCAAACAAAGAGACAATGACCAAAAAATCAGACCTCCTTTCCAAGAAAACTATGTAGATGAAGAAGAAAGAGAAATTGAGGAACCAGAAGAAAACCATGTAAATATGATAGACTCCAATAATGAGGATGATGTTTTTCTCACAGAAAAAGAGCAAGGTATGTTTTCCTCAAACCAAATTGAAATAACCTATGAGGATTCTGAAGAATACAAGCTAGGATTTGAAAATGCTATCATAGAGGTTCATAGGTAGTATGACCTTCGTAGTAGGAAAACTCAGTACACCCCTAGGAAGAACAAACTAGAAATTTCCACTAAAAAGACACCTGAAAACATTCTTAAAAATATAGCAGAAAACACCAACATAATGGCTAAGACTCCTAATCAAAGCAAAGACAAAACCAACCAACCAAATGGTAACCAAAGCTTCCCTAGTACATCAACTAGTGGCCCTAAAAAAACTACTTTACTTGACATGCCTAATAAAACTCAGCAAGCTAAAATTGCTGAAAAGACCATGTACGATAAAACTGATGTAAATATGCCAAGAATACAAACACCATTAAGTTTTGAGGGAGAAATCACCAAAATAAAAATAGCCATACCCCTCTCTGAACTGGTGACTCAAGATGAATATAGAGTTCAAGTTTTGAAATTTTTAAACATAGAAAATGACACCGACACTCTGAATCTAACTGATGACAAGCCAGAGTTGTTGTTTGGACTTGAGGTAGAGAGAAAATATCAAGGAGGAGATGTACCTCCATTTTATGTTAGCTTGAACATTCATGACAAAATCTTACACAATTCCATGCTAGACTCTGGTGCTTCACACAATCTCATGCCCAAGGTAGTGATGGAGAGATTAGGCCTTGAAATAACCAAACCATACAAATACTTGTACTCTTTCGATTCAAGTAGAGTCAAATGTTTGGGTCTGATCAAAGATCTGTGTGTCAATCTAGCACAAATACCAGCTAAGAGCCTAGTCATGGACATTGTAGTGGCTGAAATTCCCCCGAAGTATGGCATGAAGTTTATCTAGATCATGGGGAGCCAAAATCCAAAGGAAACCTCCAAATGGACATGACATATGCTACCATTCCAATCTTTAACCAAACAATAAGACTATACAGAGAATCTCACATGAAATACATGGTAAGTAGCCAAGATAGGCCAAACAACACCCCTCTATATTCTATCCATTCAGACCTTGACTCATTTATGTTATACAATGAATATGAAATTAATGAACAAGTAAATGAAAAAGAGGAAGAGCTAGGCCTATCAGAAAATTCAAACCAAATACAAAATGAAGAACATGATAGCCAAAACTCTAGCAGCCATGAACAACAACATAATGGTGAATCTGAACTTGAAACACTTTGGAACATGAGCTTTGATGGCTCTTGTGGCAAGGTTGGTTCAGGAGTAGGTGTTTGGATACACAACAACAATGAAGGTAACTCTTACAAACTAGATTTTCAATGTAAAAACAATATTGCAGAGTATGAGGTTCTTCTCCTAGGATTACACTTGCTGAAAAACATAAGAGCTAAGAAGATTTATGTCCTAGGAGATTTTGAGCTATTCATTAGGCAAATCAAAGGAGAATATTCAGCTAAGAATCCTAGGCTAAGATAATATAGGAATGCTTCCTTAGAGCTCCTGAATAAATTTGATAAGTATGAACTTACTTCTATCCCAAGAGCTCAACACAACCTTGCCAATGAACTAGCCTTTGCAGCTAGCACTTGCCAAGTACCTCATGCCAATGAAAAATACACGGTAAAAGTCAAAAGCAGACCTAAAGTACCTGACAACATAGATTATTGACAAGTGTTTGAAGGTGACAAACACATTGAGGACTTCTTACAATCCAGGAATGAATTTAAAATGCCAAAACTAGACTCGTATCATGAAAAAGACTGCCCTAATGAAGAACAAACACAAAACAGAGCCATTTCCTACTGCTAATATAAATTTGCTAGGAAACCTTCATGAGGCGGAATTTTGTAGGGGTTCGGATCAAAAGGACCTTGAGGTATTGCAATGCAAAGATAATTTATTTCCAAAAGGTCTTGTCCTCTTAGAAGAGCTGGTTGATTTCAATGATGTTGCTAGGAAGCCAAAAATGGAATCCACCGAAACAGATGTAGAGGAATGCAACATAGGTAGTGTAGAAGAACCCAAAATGATAAAGCTATCCAAAACTCTGCCACCTCACATAAAATAGAAATATATTGAGCTTCTCAAAGAATTTAAATATGTTTTTGCATGGGGTTATGAGGAGTTGAAGTCATATGATACAAACATCATTCAACATAAGATCCCTCTCAAGGAAAACCAAAAACCATTCAAGCGGAAATTGAGAAGGATAAACCTTGTCCTAGTACCTCTAGTTGAGAAGGAAATAAAGAAAATGTATGATGCAGGAATCATAGTCCCACTCAGGTATTCCGAATGGGTTTCAAACCTTGTGTCAGTAAGAAATAAAACATGGGATATTAGGCTATGCATAGACTTTAGAAACTTAAACAAAGCCTCCCTAAAAGAAAACTACCCTTTACCTAAGATGGATCATATACTGCAAAGGGTGGTAGGCTCTAAAAGAATATCATTACTTGATGGCTTTTTAGGGTATAACCAGGTGCTAATACACCCAGATAATCAGAAAAAAAACCGCTTTCACTATACCTTGGGGCACCTTCATGTATGTCAAAATGCCTTTTGGGTTAATGAATGCAGGGGCTAATTTTCAAAGAGCCATGAACATTGATTTTTACGAAGACATAGGCTACTTCATTGTGATATACCTTGATGACATCAATGTCTATTCTAAAACCGATAAAGAACACCTAGTTCACCTGAGAAAGGTCTTTGAAAAGTGTAGAAAGTATGGCCTATCTTTAAATCCTAAGAAAACTCTTAGGCCACATCATATCTGAAGAAGGGATTAAGATAGACCCAAAAAGGATTGAGGGTATATTGTAGATCAGCCACCCTGGAAACATTAAAAAGCTGCAATCTTTCATTGGAAAGATCAACTTCCTAATAAGGTTCATACCAAACCTTGGAAAAATCCTAAGAAACGTTACAAACATGCTGAAAAGAGAAATAGGAGTCAAGTGGACTACAGAAACCAAAAAATCCTTTGAACTGCTAAAACAAGTACTTACCCAAACACCAGTTCTAATCATCCCTGACTTTACCAAGGAATTCTTCATCTTCTCATTTGCATCGGGACACACTATTGGTGCAGTATTGCTATAAAATAACGTGATGGGACAAGAACAACCCATAGCTTTATTTAGCAAGGCACTAAGAGATGCCCCTCTGAAATATAACATTATGGAGAAACAAGCCTTTGCCTTAATCAAAGCCTAAAAAGATTTCAGAGTTTACATCTTGCATTCACATGTCATTGCTTTTGTTCCACATATAGTTGTCAAAGACATACTGAATCAAGATCCTGATGGTAAAAGGGGTAAGTGGATTGTTGTCATATTAAAATATGATCTAGAAATCAGGCCCACTAAACTGATCAAAGGACAAGGACTTGCCAAAATCATGGCTGAAGCAAACTTTCAAGCACTAGACATAAACATCATACATTCCATGGATGAACAAGAGGAACTGGCGACTCCACCCATTGAAGAAGGATTTTTGAACTCACTCTAGTATGCTGATATATTATATGTGCTTTTTAATATAAATGCTCTTCCTGCTTTGTCCAAAACAAAAGCTATATTCTTGAAACTAAAGGCTGTAAATTTATGCATTCTAGATAGAGTTTTGTATTGGAAAAATTTTGTTCGTATCTTGCTTAAATGTTTTCTTGAAGATGATGCAGATAGAGTCATGCACGAGTTTCATGAAGGGGAATGTGGAGGTCATCTCTATTGGAAAACCACTGCCAACAAAATCCTTAGAGATGGTTTCTATTGGCCCACTCTTTTCCCTGATATCCACAAGCTAGTAATGACTTGCCATAAATGCCAAATCTTTGATGGAAAGAGAAAATTAATGCCTTTTCCTTTGCATCCTATCAGTGTTGAAACTCCTTTTCAACGATGGGGTTTAGATTTCATTTGAGAAAACCACCCTGCCTCATCTTCCCAACACAAGTGGATCCTCACTGCCATTGACTATTTCACCAAATGGATAGAAGCCATCCCTTCAAAGAATGCCACTGACTCAATCATCATCAAATTCCTTGAAACTAACATCTTATCGAGATTTGGATGTCCAAGAAAAATCATCATCGATAATGCTGCTACATTTAAATCCAAGAGAATGGTGGACTTTTGCTACAAGTATCACATCACACTAAGGCATTCTAGAGCTTATTACCCTCAAGGTAATGGGCTGGCTGAGTCCTCCAACAAAATTTTGGTGAACATCATCAAGAAGTTGTTGGAAGAGAACAAAAAATCATGGCATAGCAAACTGGTGCATGCACTATGGGCTGACATATTAACAAGAAATAAATCAATTAACATGTCTCCCTATCAACTAGTGTATGGCATGGATGAAATTTTCCCAACATCCTTGGAATTTCCAGTGATGAAGCTCCTCCAAGAGGTACAATCAGAGGAAAATGAAATACAAAGGAGGCTGAACCAAACCATTCATTTGCAGCAATCAAGGGAATAATTTTACAACAGAACACAAGCAATGCAAGAAAACATCAAGAAGATATTTGACAGAAGGACCAAGGAAAATTATTTCCAGAATGCAGAAAAAGTGTTGAAGTGGGATTTAAGGAGAGTGGACAAAGGAAAATATGGAAAATTTGAAAATCTATGGAAGGGTCCTTACATCATCCATTCAGTTAGAGGTAAAAATGCATTCTTTCTATAGGAACTGGATGGAATAGAGCTATTTGGAGGTCCTGTCAATGGCAGGATGCTCAAACATTACTTTTGTTGAAATTCCTAGTTTGAAGCTTCATTCATTGTACATAACATTGCTTGATGAAAGATTAGAAAATTAAAACACAAAAATAAAGAAAAGAAGAAAAAGAGGGCAGGTAAAAAGAAGAGGTACAACCCCATACCAAAAAATAATATGTCTGAAAGTGTGCAAGTTTAAATGCCATTGCTTTTGAAGAAAATAAATTCTTGTTCAGTCATCTAGCCTAATCATGATTGAACATGTTTTAAATTTCTATTGATAGTTTAGTGAAAGAAGATTTTCAAAACCATGTAAACTTGGCTTATTAGTAGATTAGATTAGGAAAAGATATTTGGTTTCAATGCTCAAATATGAACTAAAAGAGAAAGAGATGGATAGGTAACAAACTCCAAATTATGAGCCCTCAAGTTTCTAGTTTTACTTGTACAAAAATAAAGTCTGTGTGCAGCTTGTCCAAAACAATAACAAATAATAATAAATTTCTTCAATAACAAACCAAAATGCCACAACCCATGACAAATCAGATTTCTTAACCTTGGTTTGGTCATGTTTTGAATCTCATGTTAGTAGATTAGAGAATGAAGGTCTGTCAAACTGCTTAACCTTGACAGATAAGTAGAGTAGGTAGAGAATAAAGAGTTCATCAACCTAATCTGAGCTCTTGGAAGTGATAAGGGTAGAAGTAGATAGTTTTTATGCTTTCAAAAGAAAATGATGTCAAGGGTTTGCTAATCCAAATGCACCCAAGTGAAGAAAAAATGTTAGGCAAAGTATTATGGGTAGGTAGAAATGATATTGAAGCAATCATGTCTTTTCATATTTTGAGGTCATAGCTTCAAAAGAATAGGAGTGAATCAGCAAGTGAAGAAAAAGAGGTCTACCAAGTACAAGTAAGGTACTAATATTCAAAACTCAGAGATATAAAATATGAGGTTCTGGACACCTCCTGAAAAGGAGCTGCCCTCCCCAAGTGGAGACACTATTAGTCATCAGTATTTTTCACTATTTTTAGATGACTATAGATTGGTTCTAAATTTATGAAAACAAACTTCCTTGAAAATTGTGAGTTTCAGAAATATCACTACCTTCATTATTCTTATAGAAACTTTTTCACTATTCTATCAAATTTCTCTTTCATAGTCACCCTGTCACTCCTACAAACTCCTTATGGGATTTTACCTATCATTTTCACCCTCCTTCCCAGCCTATAACCTCATTGGCTTGTTTTTCCCTTGTCCATAAACTCCACTTTCCCTGTAGGGTTTCCTATAGCCTACTCATTCCCATGCTCCCCATGTTCCTCAAGCATTGATGGTCTCAAAAATATCTCTGTAGGCTCTTTAGATAAATCAAGTACATTGGATTTTGGATCTTCAATACAAAACTTTGAAAAATACTTTCTTTTTCACTTGAAGCCTCCAAGCCAATTTTCAGTCAATATCAGGTCAAAGAACCCTCCCACTAGGTCAATTAGGGTTTCACATGTTTTAAGGTCATCATTGGTGTTTCAAGCACTGTTTTTCCTTTGTTAGAATCTAGCTCAGATGTAATAGAATGTTGAGACATGGTTATTCAAGAAAAACCTCAAGATTTTCCTAAGAAGACTATCCTTCAGTTCAGAGTCTGCACATGAGGAAAATGGACAAACTTTGACACTTTTGCAGGAGTGTTGAAAGTTCTATCAGCAAAAAGTACTAAATGGGTAGGTGGTCTGCTCCTGAATGAAGACATCTTGCAGCAAGGAAGACAGGAAACACTTGTTCTTATAGATAATTAGGGTTTTTGAGCTTGATGGTCCAATATAGTGCCAAACAGTGATTAATTGCAGAAATGACCTGAAGGAGGCATACATAGCCAAACATGAAGAAAAGTATGTAAAAAAGATTGATGAGATAGGGAAAAAAGGTGAGGTAAAATGGACAGAAATGAATAAACTTAAAAGGGCTATAGAGAACTTAGAAGACAACACTAATGATTGTTGTAAAGCAATCCAGACACCTAGGGTTTTGGGAAAGTGGCCAGAGAAGGTGAAATGATGTGTTGAACTCCATGGTGCAAGCAAAAGAGAGTTTTGGAGGTGTCGCTATGTGAAATCCTCCCAAAGGTGTTTAATGAGCTTGTCATGCCTAAATGAGAAAAATAAGAGTTAAAATTTATGATGTAAGCAAAAAGAGGGTCAAATTCATCATTTCAGTCACCTGCATGAAAACAGTGTAAAAATGTTAGTGAGAAAAGGTGAAAAGTTGAGTTGAACTTCACAATGGAAACCACTAAAGATATGAGGATGCTGGTACGATTAATCATCACAAAATAATCAAAATAAACATGTCAAGTCTCAAAGGAGTAAAACAAGAGCCAAGTTAATGTTTTCAGTCACCTACAAGCAAAAAAGGTTAAAGAACATTAGTGAGAAAGTGAAAAATACTTAAAACATTAGAAAGTGGGTTGAAAAGTTAAAATCAAAATCCATGAGCCTATAAATTAAATCTTACACTTCATATGAGTCATTGTTCACTTGCAAAGAGTTAGAAGTTTTAAGGAGAGAAATTTTTTTGGGTTTTCAACCAAATTTGGGCAGAATTTTTGTGGTGTTCCGTGCCTGGGATCGGGTGCTGCACCCTTGGCAAAAATCCCCCATACAAATTACAAAGGAGCTGTGCGCCTGGAAGTGAGCACTGCACACTTGGAAGAGCACTGTGCTCTTGCCTGGAAACATACTCAGTGCATTTCTCTTGGCGTTGCGCCCTCAGGACAAGAACTGTGTGCTTAGCCTTGGCGTTGCGCCCTCAACTCAGGCGTTGCGCTCTTCGCCAGGAGGGATTTCCAAGAAATTTAACCACTCAAGTCACCTCAAAATTTCTTCAAGTCATCACCAACGGTTCTCCAAGCACTGGTAGGGGTAATTATAGGTGATAAACCCATTTTCAAGAATTTTTTTCATCATTTAATGGAAATAAATTGAAACCCTAAGAAGAAGCACCAGGTGTTTAAAATTGCAATAATTGTTTGTCATTTCTTCATCTTCCTATAAAGAGTATCAGTCAAGACAAGGGTGAATTAGGGTGCTGTGAAGTTTTTAATTCATCTAATTTCCCCCCTAAATCCATTTTCTTCATAACACTCAGTCCCTTCACTTGCAAAAAGATTGATATTCCATTGCCCTCCTTCATCTCAATTTGACATCAGCCCAAGAGTGTTTCAAAACAGAGTTTTAAACATGTCACAAGAGGGAGATAGTGGAAGTGATGTGGAGGCTCAAATGCCAAGGAGGCATGAGCACAAAGGTGGAAAGAACAACAGATTTGAACCACTCAACACAAGGGAGCTAATGGCATCTCCCCTTACTATTTCATGTTTCAAGCATGTAGGATGCTTTGATTTTTGTGAAAAGGTGCAGAAAGCACAAAACCACCCTAAGCTAACCAGACTTTTCATCATTAACTTGCATGAGAAACAAGTTAACCTTGCAGGGGTCACCTTTGAGCTATCTACAGATGCTATTGCCAATGCCACTGGGATACCAAGTGTAGGGGAGAAATGGTTCAAGCAGGGCAATCTAGACATGAGCTACATTGAACCCTACCTAAAGCCTAGGTACAAAGACCATAGTAAATCCATATTTCCTTTCTCACATTTTCTTGATAGATATGCACCTATGATGAGGATCATTATGAAGTATTTTACATGTGAGGGAAGGTTCTCCCGGCTTTACTCATATCACATCAGGCTCCTCATCATAGGTGCATATCTATCAAGAAAATGTGAGAAATGAAAGATGGATTTACTATGGTCTTTTTGCATCCTTTACTAGAGTGAGGATGCTGCTCATACCCTATTATCTCTATAGAAGCATTGATAAAATTTCCTACCTAGTGAAAAAGAGAGACTATCCTTAGCAGATGCAAAGCCTCTTTCATCACTCTCTTTTCAAAATGGTTGTTATGCACCAACTACAACAGAAAGGAATTCCATGGGTGTTATAGCATCATTTCTCACCTTGACATGATTCATGATTGCTACATGGCTTTATGGGCACCCATTCCTACAGACTTGGACAAATTCACTTAAAAACAGTGGAAAATCCTCCATACGCGACTATGCCCGTGTTTTTCCGCGTGTATACGCGAGTACATCTAGACTTTTCCGCGTATGCCATTTTAATGATTAAAAATATATAAAAATCCCTAATTTCGCGCTGGGTTGATGGTTACTCAGGTAGTTCAACCACCCCAGCCCGTGGCCAACTGTTTCCAACTGCTGAAACTACTTGGAGGGACTATAAAAAGCCCTCATGTGTATGGCCTAAGGGAGAGAGAGAAAGTATTGATATTATACTCTGTTGGTATTCCCTATCCAAGTCTGATTCCCCGTGCCTCCTGCACTTTCCCAGTTCATTTCAGGAAACCCTTGTTTCCTTGAGATATACATCCCTTTATATGTTATCTCGTATGCACCTTTTTGGAAGGAGTCTTAGCGAGGCAAGAGCTGGACGGATCCGGACGACGGTCTGCGAAGGCCTTGGAAGGATCAGGTGATCTCTCCACTTATATAGGATAATTCCCTATTTCCTTGCACAAATCCTGAAGGAATCGACTACGTGCTCAATGCAAAAACATTGTACAGTTAACTAGTATACAATTTATAATTACAATGTGATTTTTCCCCTACTCCAACTAGGAAATTCGAATTACATGCATGACTGACACTAATTTTAGTAAATTGATAATATATCTAAGAGTTCATTGAGTTAAAAACGGTTATGAATACTCAACTAAACTCTTACTAACTACACTAAAGACCATAGCTCAGTTAACTAAGTTTAACTAATAATAACTCCACTATATTGGTAGATTTTAGCAATTAACACATGCACAACCCTAATTCTAGCGTATAACTCTAATTCATTGATTTAACTAGGATAAAAATCCATGCAAGTCTAGCTAACTAAAATCCAATTCATCTTGATGTTGTGGAAAATCAAATTTCTCTATTTGACTAAGGCAAAAGTCAAATGGAGCCTTTTCTTGCTACAATTTTAACAGGGTAGGCTTCATTGTAGTAATGGAGGAAGTTGAACTTTCTTTAATGAGTAATCAATTTACATATATAACTAATATTCTATCCATAGCCCTCTTGGTCCTATAAATCCATTTATGTCTAATAATTTTCTTGTTGGGTTAATGAGTCTCCAATTCTAATGTGTTATCATCCTTATAATCCCCACTCATCACTACCTCCCAAATGGATTTCCCTTCATCCTCTACATAATTATAAATTTTAAATCTAAACATCATATAATAGTGAATAGGTAATATAGGTTATTGCTATCAAATCTTGTGGAATATCTACAAATTGTGATTTGGTTCTCCATGGATCAACATGCACACTCATTAGTTGTCCAATTTCCTGAAGTGTTTGTTGGACCCATAGTGTTCTGTGTTATAGATATAGAATATTATGTTGTTGATCAGAAATAATTTTTTTTTTTTAAATTAATAGAAATATTATCTTTGATAACTATGATCGAAAGGAGTGGGTATGGAAAAGTAGAGCACTCTTGAGGTGGCTACAGGGGACCGTCTTCAAACCTAACACTCTTATGTATGAAAAAGGTACCTTTAACTAAATATAATAATATGTATCCCTTCACTCCCTCTTTATATCCCACAAATATAACTCCTTACTATGAGCTTCCATAACCTTCCGTTTGTTAGAAGGTATCGTAGCCCATGTATAAGAACCAATATTTTGGAAATGTGTAGCATATACTTTCTTCCTTTTCCAGGTTTCACGGGGAATGATTCCTTTTACTAATTTATGAGGAATTATACTATAAATATATTATGCATAGTCGATGGCTTCCATACACATCTCAGGAGAAAGTTCCCTATCCTATGACATATTGCTTTTCATATTTTTTAATGGTTTATTCATTCTCTCGACTCTTCCATTTTGTCTCAGAGTGTATGGTATTGTATGCTATATGTATATACCTACTTTAAATAAATATTTTCAACATATTTATTGACATATTCTCCTCCATTTTCTGTATGAAGCTTCATAATCATATTCCTCATTTGATTTTCAACAATTTGATTGAAAGCCTTGAGTTTTTCAAAGACTTTACATTTAAGTTTCAAAAAATATACCAAAGCAAATATTGACCATTCATGAATGAATGTAAGTACACATATTATTTTTCACATCGATGGGTGATGTAAAGGATGTATAATGTCCTTGTGAGCCTATTTTAGAAGTGTAATAGCTCCTCATACTTTTCCTATGTCAAACTTCTCCTCTAAATACTTGCCGAGAATGCAGCCCTACCAAATTCCAACTATGTATTTAATGTTAGGTAGGTCGTCAACCATCCCTTCTTTACTTAGTTGATCCAATACCCATATTTCAGGCAATCAATAATCTCATGTCACAACCTAGTCTCCTCATTTGCATGAATGGTAGGAAATAAAAAAATCTAATTTTGGAATCAAGTGTGATAAGCAATACAACCTAGAATGGTGATCAACCTTGCTAACTACTACCATGGAACCACTTTCCATGTTGGATATCACCACCACATCTACTGTGAACTCAACCTTTTCCCATAAACCTAAGTGTGTAATTTGATAGATGAAGAGAACATTTATGGATATCTTAGGTACATGAAGCAAACTATGAAATCTCCCATAATCTAGATCAACTCATCCTTCTCGACACACCTCAATAAGAGAGTCATTCCCCATCAAAATAGGTGGTCCATCACAAGCCTCACAATGTGAGAAAGGATGAGATGAAGAAGACATATGGTGAGTGGCTCCTAAATCAATAATATATGTTTTAAGAGAAGAAGTGATTTAAATCAAAGAAAAGCAGTCTAGATTTATGGCTTCACTAATTCAAAGTAGTCTAGACTAAAGAGTAGGTAAAATTACAAGTAAAAAATAATCCAGATTTTTTATCTATGGTAACTTTTCTCCTTAAAATTTCAAATATATTCAAAATTTGCCTTATAATAGTGTATTTGGACATATTTTTGTGTCTTTATTCTAAATTCATTGAAAATTGTCCAAAATACCAACTAGGCATCTTCATGTTTATGTTTTAAATTCCTTTAAAACTGATCATCAATAATAGAGCCTTTGTCAAAGAGTATTGCCATATTCCATCAAGAACCACTAATTTTCCATGTATATAAAAATTAAGAATTGGCTAAGATCCAACATTGACACTTATGTAGCCCTTACACTATGGACTTACCTAAATTTCACCAGATTGGGAGTTAATCTACTCTTGTTTTTCCAAAAGAAGTTTTTGGATGCAATTATTTTTCCACGCCATCATATTATGACGTGGCAACTAGATAACATGTAATGAAAAGTCAAAACTAATATGGCATTAGTTCCCACTTTTAAACACCCAGTTTAGTGATGTTACCATCCCCTTCAGTGAGTTGAATAATTCTTCTATCATTGATCACCCAATTTCTCTTGTCATAGGTTGCCCAAATTCTTCCATTGACCTCCAAAATTCTTCTTCTGTAAATGATCTCCAAAATTCTTCTTTAAATTGATGACCTTTATAATTCACTTTGATGAACTATAAAATGGCCTCCTTATAGCAGATTCTAAAGACTTCTTTTCGACCAAATAAAAATATGTTATCCATTGGAAAGCTATGGAATGCACTTTGGTGACCCCCAAAATGGTCTCATTGATGGGTTTAAAAGTTCTTATCCTTCAAGGAAGTAAAAAAAAAAAATTCGGCCATCAACTTACAAAATGAAATTTGATAATCTTTAAAATGGAGTATCCTTTTGGTGAGCTCAGAAAACTATCTATAAAAACCCTTTTGGCCAATTCCTTGATACTCCATTAGTCGAGTTTGACAAAAATGACAACAACCCCCTTAATTGTATCCTCCAAAAATCCATTCAAACTTCTTGAAAGACTCGCCTAAAAGACTTTTTGGGCGGCTTTCACTTAAACTATATTGGTGCTTTTGAAATTTTCACTAAAAAGGTCTTCCAACATTTTTTTTCCAAACCTTTATCAGTGAATTTTAGAAACTCACCAAAAAGGTCATTTGATAGATTCATCGATGGAAAGCTCACTAAAAGGGTCTTTTAGTGGTTTTTCTTTAACTCTATTGATGTTTTTTTGGAGATTTCACCAAAAGGTATTTTGATGGTCAATGGTTCAGAAAAAACTTCATCCATCAATGGTCTTGGAAAAACTTTTTTGTGAACTCCATAAAACTTGAGAACACAATATTTTCATTATTAATTTTAATCATCATCATCATCATCATCACATCTTTTCATCTCCCAAAAAGTTTGTTATTACTATTATATAATAAACAAACATGTCATTTTATAAATTCATTCATGGGGACAATATATGTATAACCATATCTATATGGATATGTGAACGATGGCAAACCAAATAATTTTTCTTAGATGTACAAAATACATCACAAATTTGTGTGTAATTATTTAAAGGATATATTTGATTATCCTTTTAATAATTTGCAATTAAAAAGTACGATAATTTTGGCGAGTTATAATGAAAGTCTAATACAAATTTTAATGAAGAGATTAGTTTCATTACGTCTAATAATTTCCCTATTTTTCAACATAATTTCCCTATTTTTCAACATTATTTTGATTGTATACCCCCATGATATTGGAGATGAGAAAAAACGCACTGATTACAATTTTGTGATTCTTTATATTTTCCTATGATATTGGAGATGAGAAAAAACGCACTGATTACAATTTTGTGATTCTTTATATTTTCCTGTATATACTTTACTGGTTATCATCTCTGATATATATACTTACCTCTGCAGACTCCAGATATTCATAGATCAACGTGTGGAAATGGAAGCATCGGCAAGTATTTGGCGTTTGAAAGTTCTCAAAAATCTGATGGAGTTGGAAAGAAAAAGAATACAATGGAGACGATAACATGAAGGCCAAACTTCAGAAGATCTTTAAACCACGTGTTTAATAGTTAAAACTTTAAGTTATTGTAAATGTCAGCTGTGTAACTAAGTAAATGTTACTTTCAAGTGAACGCTTTTTCATTTCTCTCAAAACGCTTTACTGTGATCAAACATCTCATAAGTAAAATGTATTTTTAAATTGCACTTATGATGTTTCATTAATTTTTTTTTTAATAATTAAATATTTGTTTTTAAAGAGATTTTATATGTTTGTTTATCGATTTGGTTATCTTGAAATGATTTAAAATGGTTATATATAAAATTATGAAAAGTGTATTTTATTTGAAATGTTTAAATTTTTATAAATCTTATTAGATTCAATATTGGAATGAAATGAAATAATAGAATGAGACTGGATAGTCTCTATGTTAGATTCAACACTTGAATGAAATAAAATAATAAAACGAGGTGTATATATATATATATATATATATATATATATATATATATATATATATATATATATATATACACATACACATACACATACACATACACATACACATATACATATACATATACATATACATATACATATTTAATAGGTTTGAATACCAAAAGTTTTATGATGCAAATAATTTAAATCACAGTTACATAGAATTATAACCTAAGTACATAGTATTGCAAATAAATATTCATTTCATTAAATAAAGTATAAAAAAATCACAGGTACATTGAATTCTAACCCAAGTACATAGTAATGCAAATTAATATTTAGTTGATTAAATAAAGTATTAAAAAGAAGTTTTAATAATATGAAACACCTTTAAGCACTATGAACTGTATGAGTACTTTATAAAGAAGAAAACCAATATAAATAGACATTCTTTGTCACATGACTAATATAAATAGACATTCTTTGTCACATGAGTAGTTGTTATAATATGGGTGGAAACTAGAATTCAAAAAACTTATAATACAATTTAAGCAATAAGAAAATTTTAACATTGGAAAAGTTTATAATTGTCTCCAAGATTTTGATCATCAAGTAAACATATAAATAACTTGTAGATATCAAGTTTTATTTTAAGCTTGATAAATTTATGGATGTTGTAATTTGGCATGCAACAACCTATGTAAGTGAAGAAAACAAAAATCTTTTATAAATTTTAACATTCTACAATATCTCAAAAGAGTGTAATTAACAAGCCTACACACTTATTTGTATCCACCAAAATGATCTCCATACAAGTTTGATATAACATGAACATAATTTATTCAATAAATAAAACTACCATGGAGATATGTCATGGAGAGTTATCCAATGGTAAACATCATATCTCAAACATAATATTTACATTACAAAAATATTTCGATCATAATAATTGGCAAGATATTCATAACATAAAGATAAATGATAAAAAAAGAAAAACCTTGAAAGATAAATATAAACGAAGATTAGAAGTTTGATAGGGTTTGTTTTTTTACTTGAAGGAACTAGTACATACTCTTATGCTTGGGGCCTAGGGCATGGAACTAAGAATCAAGAAGAATTCTATACCCTCTTGAAATGATTCAATCTGGAAACCTCTTTGAAGCTTCACTCTCTCATCATCCCAGATGATTCTCATATCACAATTATAGATGTTCATATGGGATCCTTGAACCTAGATCCTAAGCTCATTTCTATTTTCAAATGAATCCAAGTTGGGTTCTCAATCCTCCCAAATGTGGATGTGTTCCATATCCCAAAAGCCTTAAAATCTTAGGTTGATGAATTGGCTAATCATGTGGCTCAATTAAGTGAATGAACCTTACACATTAATAAGGAAGTATTCAGACTATCCATTGCATGAGTTTTCAAGTGATCTCACCTATCACACATTGGTGGAAATATATATAGACTGGTCATTAGTCAGGCCTAGCTTGAAACACATATGTAGCTATAAAATATTTCATTTTTTGAATCATTAAACATTCAATTCAATGAATCTCCCTTGAAGTGGAATGAGGATTTAAGGAAAGGCTCCTTTAGTGTGAATTCATGGGCCTTTTCATGTCTTCAATTACCCAAATGGTGTCCTTCCTTGTGGTGGATGTAGGGTTCCTTTGTTGTTATATGCATTTTCTTTTTTTTATCAGAGCAATCTTCTCCCCATCCCCTAGAAATCATGGCTCTTCATTGGTCTTCTTCTAGGAGGAAGCTCCCTCTTAGCCTAAAATTTGAGCTTGAGGACATGCATGATACCATTTATTGCCTTCTTGTTAATATTTAACAGCTCACATCATAGCTCACAACTCAAATAGCCTCTTCAATGGATAAAGTGATACAACACAAGCAATGATATCAACAATTGGATGATGAAATTAGCTTGGTTCATAGAAAAGTGGAATAATTTTCCTCTCAAGAGTCTTTGACAGAATGCCCTTTTTCATCCTCAGTGTGCTCAATCTCTTTTTGGCATGTGCAGCTAACTGTTTTCCTTCCAAACATGAACAATAAAAAATCAAAAGCTCAATTGACAATGTTTGGGTTTGGTGTCAATGGTTAGTTACATAGTCCTTTAAAATCTATATAATGTTTAGAATTTTCATTAAATCTATATTTTTTGAAATCTATATTTTTTAAAGTTTTACATTTCCAAAATCTTGGTTTTTTTTTGTGCCTAAGTATTTTTTTGCTAAAATTAATTAAAATCAAGTTGATGTTATAGTGCTTCTTCAGTGCTTATAATGGTTCTTTATATATTAAGAAGCATCGACTTTATATATTAATAAAATTATATTAATAAACTTTAAATATTAATAATGCTTCTTCACTGCTTATAATCATCCATGCCCTGCAGCTTCAGCCGCTGATATACCCT
Organism: Pinus albicaulis; assembly: GCA_034641835.2. NCBI lineage: Eukaryota > Viridiplantae > Streptophyta > Pinopsida > Pinales > Pinaceae > Pinus > Pinus albicaulis. Next base: position 1,565,935,974 of record CM076575.1, on the reverse strand, counting down.
CCCACATCATCTCATTCTTTATCTCTATGCTGCTAATTTCAACAACAAATCCATGGCAACCGTCACTTATCTCTGTGCTGCATATTTATACTTGAATAGTCACTTTTTGTAAATGTCGGCTGTAAAATACTTTCAAGTGAATATATGATTATTCACTTCCTTCTCATGTCTCGGAAACGTTAAACAATGATCATACAGTTAAATAAAGAGTATTTTTAAATTTGGATTTATTATGTTTTATAATTTTTTTATTATATTTTTATGTTTTCAGATTTAATAGCTTACAGGTTTTGGTTGACCATGAATGTGCAATGTTAAGGGTTCCAATCCAATGGGTGTTAAGTTTATTTGAGTATAAGATTTTAAATATTTTTTATTAATTTAGTTACATTTAAATGATTTAAAATAGTTATAAATAATTTTATAATAATGGTTATTAAATAATTATTGGAATTTTAACATGTAGATTTTCACAGTTTATAATTAGATGATGATGTAGTGCGTTTTAATTGAGATGTTCTACATTTCTGATGCATATTTCACTCATCTTCAAAGATATAAAGCTTAACATAATCTAAAAGGTGCCAGACCATAATTAAATAGAGATCAAATCTGTATGTTAGAAGTAGAATATGACCATTAAGTAAAAAAAAATTATGAGAACGTTGATGATAATATATAAATAATGTATTTTATTATTAATTATTGAATATTAAAGAAAATTAAAAATAATAAATTAAAAATATAAAAATAGTATAAAAAGATTAGTTTAAAGAATTATAAATTAAATGAAGTGAATAAATAATAATTTATTTGGTAAAATTGCAAGTAATATGATAGGGATTTTAATTTCATTTAGAATGAAAATTTTATAATTTAATTTTAAATAATATTATTAGTTTAGAATTAAATTAATAGAGAATAGAATAGGATAGGATAGGGAAGTGTTAAATTAGTATAAAAATGAGGAAAATAAAAAATTTAGGTTGAATTAGTATAAAATATAATAAATTAGAATAAGATCAATACTATTTAAGAATTGGTCACAATGAAAAATTAGAAATTATGGGAGAGTATGGATATTGGATTTAAATAGATCAAATAGTTAGTGATTAGATTTCAGGTATTAAATAATAAAAATATATACAAAAGATTAGATCGGGGTAATTTAGAAAATAAAAGGAATTAAATTATAATATTAAATTAGGATAAGAAATAGAATACGGAGGATTAATTGGAGGTTATAAGAATAAAGGATATTAAATTAGGATAAGAAAGAGAATACAAAGATTAATTGGAGGTTATAAGAATAAAGGATACCAGAAAAAATGTGAATGCTGGTGGTTTGGGGTGAAGAAGGGTTAGGATTGACATTAGAAGACAAAAAAATGGATAGTGGACTTCTAAGAATGACTTAATTGAAATCCATTTTCCCAGTTGAAGTTGTTAGGGTGTTTTTTTATATTTCAGGATCTTCCCTAATGACACAGTTCGAGTAGAGGGAGACAAAGGTCAATATTTTGGTTTTGCCAGAGCATATTAAATGCTTGGTATTGTTGGAGTGTTTCATAATGGAAAATTTTATGATCCAGTTCTGGTATGTGTCAACCATATGCTCTTTAAGGAGCTTGAATAAAATAATTCTCTCTTATTTCTTGAAGTCCTTGTCTCTTGCCTCACCGATGCCTCTCTTACCCAACAATTATATCTCAATAAGACCGATGTTGATAAGTACTTCCATCTCAACTCTTGCCATCATACTTCTCAAATGTCTATTGTTCTTAAAACCCTCATTTACCTAGCCATTTAGATATCTTCTTCTCAAACCTTTCCTAATGAAAAAACACATCTCATCAAAGCCCTCAAATCCAATGGGTACTCCTTTTCCCAGATCAAAAAGGCTTTCCATTTCGCTCTCCAACCCAATTCCATAAACCTTTCCAACAATCTGCCCTTAGCCAAAGTCTCCCTTTCCTACATTCAGGGAGTTACTAATAATATTTCCAAAATAATTTCTAAAAGGAACATCAAAACTTTGTTCAAGCACCAGACTACCCTTAGCCAACTCTTGAAATCAACCAAGGAAAAGAATAATCCTATGTTAGGCCATTGAGTCTATGAGATCCCTTGCTCCTATGGAATGTCCCACATAGGAAAAATGGAGGGGTCCTTCAAAATACGTCTTAAAGAGAAAATGGTTGACACCAACCATAAATAAATCATTAAATATGCCAATGCAGAACACCCCCACAATACCAAGCATTTAATCTATTTTGAAAAAACCAAAATATTGTCATCTATCCCCTTCCACTTGAACTGTGCTATTTGGGAAGCTCTTGAAATAAAAAAATCACCCTAACAACTTCAATCATGAATATGGGTTTTAATTAAGTCATTCTTAGAAGCCCACTATCCATTTTTTGTCCACTATTATCAATATTAACCTTTCTTAACCTCTCCCCCCTTTACCCTTCTCCCAATATTATTTAGCCTTCCTTTGTTTTTCTCCCTCTCTTATTTTGGTCTCTTACCTATTGAAGCCTCATCCCCCTCCCCCATTTACCCTTCTCCTGAGCTTCTTTTGTATTCATTTTTCCCCTCCCCCCTCCCCCCTTTACCCTTCTCCCAATATTATTTAGCCTTCCTTTAGTTTTCTCCCTCTCTTATTTTGGTCTCTTACCTATTGAAGCCTCATCCCCCTCCCCCATTTACCCTTCTCCTAAGCTTCTTTTGTATTCATTTGTCCCATCCCCCCTCCCACCTTCTTCTAGTCTCTTACCTATTGAACCCACTCCCATCCTTTTTTTTATCTCCTACCTATTGGAAACCAACCCCCACCCTCCCACCCATTCTTCTGCTCTCTTACCTATTGGAAACCCCCCCTCCCCTTCCTACCATACCTTTTAGAGCCTTCACTTTTTTTTTAATCCTTTGTTCCTATAACCTCCAATTAATCCTCTTTATTCTCTTTCTTATACTAATTTAATACTATAATTTTATTCTTTGTATTTTTTGAATTAATCCTAAACTATTGTATTGTTTATAATTTTATTATTCAACACCTCGAATCTCATCACTAACTTTTTGACCAATTTAGGTCCAATATACATACTCACCCTAATTTATAATATTTCATTCTCGCCAAACCTTAAATAGTATTAATCTTATTCAAATTTATTATAATTTATAATAATTCAACCCAAATTCTTTATGTTCCTCCTATTATAGTAATTTAACAAGTCTTTATCTTATTCCAATATCTATTAATTTAATTCTAAACTAATAATATTATTTAATACCAAGTTATAAATCTTATTTTCGATTCTAAATGAAATAAATTTCTTTAACATTAATTGCTATTCGACCAAATAAATTATTATTTTCTTACATGGTTTAATATAGTTCTTTAAAGTTATTTTATTTTATTTACTTTTATATTTTTAATTGTATCCAAATATTCAATAATTAATAATAAAATACATCATTAATATATATTATTATCAATATTCACATTCTTTTCACTCTCATCATGGCATGGCACTCTTCGTATCATATTAAGCTTTCTGTCCCTGGAGATAGGTGAAATGCACACCCAAAACTTCACACATCTCAATGAGAACACATAATTATCCAAAAATATACATCATCATCAAATTATTGAAACTTTCCATTTAATTTTAAAAATAAGAAGAAGTTAATCTTGAAGGATATTGTGTAATATTTGGGTTATCTTTTGATTTTCATTGTATAATTTTTTATAAGTCGTGAAATATTATAAATAAATTGTAAAAATTAATATTTAAAAAAAATAGTTATAGTGTTATAAAATTTGTAGACACATAATTTTCATGGATTTGGTAAAATATGTAAAATGGATAGAGTAATTTGAATAGACTTTGGAATTGGAATTCCAAAGGTCGCCACTTTAATGTATTAAATGATGTTTTGATTAATGGAAAAGTAGAATTGGAATTTGAAAGGTCAAGGTTACCACTTTGATGTATGAAATGATGTTTTGATTAATAGAAAGTATATTAGGAGTATAATTTTGGATCCTTTGGCCTCACATGGTATCCGAGTCATAGGTCCTCAGTTTAGGCATTTCTCTGCCTCCCACATTTCTCTACCTCCCACTATGGTCGTCATGCATTCTCAAGTGGTCATAGGAGTTTACATTCAATACACATAGTGCATTGGAAAATATCAAATTATTCTATTTCCACTCAGACTTGACCTTGCATCCATTTCATTATCCTCCCATCTACTCAGACTAGACCTAGTATCCATTTCATTGTCCTCCTATCCACTTAGACCTAAAATATTTGTTACCAATTGATGCTCCACTTTCTGCTACTGACATAATGCTTATCTGAGGCATATTCAAGAAATAATATTCCACTCCCAGCATAGAAGAGAAAACCTCAGAGAGACGGGAATGCTCACCAGGGAAAATCCACTGCTTCTTTTGTTCCAATTCCTAATTTCACTTACAAATACACTCTTCCTTCCATAGTTGTTCCCAATTTTCTTTGTGGTTGTTAATATTATATCGTTGTAATATTACTTTATCTGCCTCTTACAATATACTTAGATGCTTGATATGATATGGGGTCCTTACAATTTTTTGCATTTCAAGCATTCAAACCAAAAGAGGAGGGGAATATAGTTGGATTCATGGAATTGGAAAAAAAACATAACCTGTTACTACCTTATTTGACACAAACGTTGAACGTTGTTTTGAATTTCACTGTAGTTGGCTTCATGGAGTTGGCGAACAACATGGACCTATGGTGCCTTATTTGTCACAAACATAAATCGTTGGTTTGAATTTGAGTATAATTCGCTTCATGGAATTGGCAAACAACATGGCCCTCAGTTGCATTGCCTAACACAAACGTTGATTATTGACTTGAATTTAATTTTAGTTTCATTCATGGAATCAGAAAACAACATAGCCCTTTTTTCCTTGTTTGACACAAATTTTGGTGTTGGTTTGAATTTGAGTGTAGTTTGCTTCATCAAACTGATGAGCAACACAACCCTCTGCTACCTTGTTTGACACAAACATTGGTTGTTGGTGTCAATGCTAGTAACAAAGGCCCATGGAAATCTGATGTTACTAGAACTTAAAACACTAAAAGTATTTCCCAAGAGCAACATTTGAGCTCGAAAACCATTACTTCTTTACTTTTCTTCCAATGGAGGTCTAATTATGTTATTTATTATTAGAGTCTTATTGATATGGCACTATGTTTTTGAAACATAAACACTTGAAAGTTCATTATAGGGTCATTGGTATTGGAACCTCTTCTATTTTGGTGCCATTTTGTATTTCAGAGATATCACCAATTAATATCAAAATATTTTCATACCACATCTCCTTTGTATATTTGTTTGTGAAATTTATTTTGGAGAAAGTGTTTAATACCTCTATTCAAAGAATAGGTGCCACTTTAACAAAGATGCATTATCTCTTTTTTTTGTTGGAGTAGTAGTCACAGGCGAGGAAAACTACCATGAATGGCATAGAAAGATCAAGAACGCCCTTATCTTCAATGGCCTATGGAAGGTTTTTTGTGAAGGAGAAGGTGGCAATCTACCTACCATGTGCACATCGAATAAAGAGCTCGCCATATGGGAGCACAAGGATAATTAGTCTTATGCCTTGATTGTTGCTTATATAAGTGAATATGTTAGTCATCATTGTTGGCCCTCAATTTTGGTCATTTTTGCCTATCCTAAATCCATTTATTTACCACCATATTCCATCTCTTTTCACCTATATATCCCTCATTTTAGTCCTATTTTTCATATTCATGTAACTAAATTAAGCTTTTCAATTTTTAGAAGTTTTTGTAAAAAATGGGTTTTAAGAGTAATTTTGGACTGCATTAAAAATTCTCGTAATAGATCTATTAAATTCATATGTGCAAGACACCTGGGCGAGATATGAGCACATATTTGGAAAGCTTGGGAACCACGGATGGATAAATACCTATTGGTTCAGTCAAACTGAGCAAAAGTAGACCCAGTCAACACTGGTCAAACTTGACCTGTCATTTAGGAATCCCTAGTAAAAAGGGGCAAATTTATTATTTTGTGGGATTTTTCCTAATTTTTTGAACCAGACTTGATGAGTTCGACTTGTATGGATGGATTAGGGTTAATAAGGTTTTTAGAGACATTATAGCAAAGTTGTTTTATGATTTTCCTATTTAAACAAAGTTTATGGACCATTTAGGTATGTAATATGTGTAATTTGGTATTAAGACTATTGGAGACTTTTGAGATAATTTGAAGAATCATTTCTACTATTCTATTTGTTATTCATGATGTGGATGCTTTATTAAGTTAGTTGTAACTAAATAATCTCTCAGGTGTACAAGGCAAGGTTGGATGGCCCCCATACCAAGCTAAGTACACTTTGGTTAAATTTTGTATAAATTAACATAATTTGATTAAATATTTATTGTTTCAGTTTTATGATTTAGTTACTTATATGTTTTATGATTTTTGTATGATTTTGGATGATTTTGGTTTATAATATAATATGCATACAACAACCAAGGATTTAAGTTAAATTCTCTTTCTATCAAGTTATGAATCACAACTAAAAATCATCCTTTTGCATTTCTTGAATTGTTTCTTGAATTCCAGTTTATAATTTGATGCAATGGTAATGTTGTTAGAGTAGAACTGTGAGGAAGGAAAACTAGGACCTCCTAAGTTAGGAGCCTCTTCTCTTTCTTTCTACACATCACAAACTACTTCTCCTTAGTTTCTCTTCTTGAGGACAGTATTGTGGGGAATGACAACCAGGACCTCCTAAGTTAGGAGCCTCTTCCTTTTCTTACTACATCTTGATGTAGAAAATATACAACCTGCATGTATATCTTGGATTCAACTGATCTAACAATGTACTAAATTTAAATATTGAATGTCTTCTAAAAATATTTTGCGGAATTAAAAAACACAATCGCTAATCACATGAACATGAAGAAAGATCAATCACACACAACACAGATAATTTCCATGGGAAAGCTTATAGCTAAAAACCCCACTATATTATATTGTATATTAAGCGTGGATCATGAAACAATTACATAAAAAACTCTTCTCACAAGAGCCCTCCAATACTCAGCTAATTGTCTCACACTGTCGTATGCAAAACTGACCAACACATAGCCATTTCTCATGTTGGGTTTGTGTTATATTCTTTCCATGACTAATCACGCATGGGGTTGTCACAAGGGGGGTGATAGCCCCCCCTTGTATGTTGCACTAGGTGCAACATCGAGAGGGTCATAAGGGGGGCGGTAGCCCCCCCTGTCAAGGTCCGGGGCAACACCCCGGAAAAAAAAATTGGTCCTTATTTTCCGGTGGGCAGACCCGCCCATGATTTTTTGCATGGGTTTGCACATGGTTTTGGGGTACGATGGTTTTTGGCCCCTGGTATTTTGTAGATCCGATCAAGAGAACTATGGTTATGTTCTAATCCAGGGTTAATGGATTGGGGTTTATGTATGCTTCGGCATGTATATATATGTGTTGTAACACTAAAAGGAATATAATGAAAAATCAAGCTGGTCATCCTTATTTGGGATCCAGGGGAAAATCTCTGTGTTTATCTACTTTATGTTTTATGCTCTCACTATTGTTTATTTTCTATTTTAAGATTCGTTAGTAGATAATTTCTCCACAGGGTTAAAACCTACATTTGGTATCAAAGAAGTTTCGGCTTCAAGGGGACGCCTTTGCTGTTGAGGGGTTTTTTGCTCAGGCCTGAGGTAGACCCTATTCAGTGGGAGATCTACGGGATCGATTCTTGCAGTGAAAGAAGATGGCTAGCGGCGGGAAGATAGAGATCAAGAAATTTAATGGTCAAAGTTTTGAGTTGTGGAAGCTCAAGATGGAGGATCTGCTGGTAGATAAAGATCAGTGGATCGTGGTAGATTCGGGTACTAAACCAACAGAAATGTCAGATGAAGACTGGAAGAAGCTGGATCAGAAGGCAAAGAGCACAATACGATTGTGTGTCTCAGATTCAATATTGTTGAATGTATCTGAGGAAGCTACGGCGAAGACCTTGTGGGACAAGCTAGGGACTTTGCACCAATCTAAGTCTCTGGTGAATAAGTTGTTCCTGCGGAAAAAGCTGTATAACCTGAGGATGAAGGATGGAGACTCGGTGACAGAGCATCTGAACGCCTTCAATACTGTGGTAAGTCAGCTGTCATCTGTTGATATTAAAATCTTAGATGAAGATAAGTGCATCAGTTTGTTGTGTTCTCTACTAGACTCGTGGGACAGTCTGGTTATTGCAATAGGTAGCAATACAACTACCTTGAATTTTGATGACATTGTCTCAGCCTTGCTGTCGGAGGAAATGAGACGGAGAAATATGGAGGGTTAGAATGGAGATGCCTTATCTGTACAAGGAAGGTCCTAGAACAGAAACAAGAATAAGGTTTCGAGTGGGAGATCTAAATCTAGAGGGAGATCTAAATCTCCTGGAAAGTTTGTAAAGGTGTGCTGGAAATGCGGAAAGGAAGGGCACTACAAAAAGGAATGCAGATCTAAAGCTCCTGAGAAAGGAAAGGGATCTGATGAAGGTCCTTTTGTAGAGGCAAAAACCACCTCGGATGAAGGTGGGGATGTGTATTTGGCTTCTTCTTCAAATACACATGTAGATCATGAGTCATGGTTGATTGACCCAGGTGCATCCTTTCACTTCACTCCCCATAGGGAGTGGTTCTGCGAGTATGAGAAATATGATGGTGGTGATGTCTTCCTAGGGGATGATAGGAGGGCCAGAATCATCGAACGTGGAAAGGTCAAGCTGAAGCTGCAAGGTGGAAGGATTAGAACACTTCCTGGTGTTCTGCATATTCCTGCATTGGCCAGAAATCTGATTTATGTAAGCAAGATGGATGATGCAGGTGTAAAAACAGTGTTCGAGAAAGATGCCTGCAAGATGGTTCGGGGAGCACTGGTATTAATGCGGGGAGTTCGGACTGGAACTCTGTACAAGCTACAAGGTAGCACTGTTATTGATGGGTGTAACAGTTCTATGGTTCCTAAAAGTGGAGCGGAAAGCCTAGCTGTCTCTGGAGAAAAGACCATGCTATGGCATCAAAGGCTTGGACATATTAGAGAGAAGGGCCTTCGGATACTGCATAGAGATGGCATGGTAGAAGGTATGTCTAATTGTTCTCTAGATTTCAATTTCTGTGAACATTGTGTATATGGGAAGAAGAATCGGGTGAGTTTTCCTTCTGGTGCTAAGAGGGCAAACAAGATATTGGAGCTTGTGCATAGTGATGTGTTTGGACCTATGTTGGTTCCATCACTGGGTAATTCTGTGTACTATGTTTCATTCATAGATGACTTCTCAAGGAATACATGGATATATTTCTTAAGGAAGAAATCTGAATTTTTTGACAGATTTGAAGAATTTAAGGCTCTTGTGGAAAATCAAACAGAGAAGAAGATAAAGGTGTTGAGGATAGATAATGGTGGGGAGTTCTGCAAGAAGGAATTTGAAGAGTTTTGTAAGAAGTGTGGTATAGCACAACAAAAGACTACTCCATACACACCTCAGAAAAATGGAGTTGTAGAAAGAATGAACAGAACGCTGATGGAAAAGGCAATAAGCATGCTCAGTGGTACCAGGTTAGGACAATAATTCTGGGCAGAGGCAGTGGAGACTGCATGTTACTTGGTTAACAGATCACCTTCATCAGCATTGGAGGATAAGACTCCACATGAGGTATGGACTGGTAAGAAACCCTCTCTTTCACATCTGAGGGTATTTGGATGTGATGCATATGTACATGTTCCAAAGGATAAAAGGACCAAGTTGGATAATAAATCTGAAAGGTGCATCTTTATTAGGTATAAGGATGGTTTAAAGGGTTACAAGCTTTGGAACCCGGAAAAAAGGAAGGTTGTGTACAACTGAGATGTGGTGTTTAGAGAGGTAAAATATGTTGTTAAACATGAATTCCTACCAAAGGAACACGAGAAGATAGATTTTGAGCTAAAGGAGGATGAATCGGACTCTACAACAGAAGAAGACTCATAAGAGGAGGAGTCACAAACTCCAACTATGAGAAGATCAGTTCAGGAAAGAAGACAACTAGAAAGGTATAGTCCATCTAATTTATGTTCAAACTTTTCTTTAAATATAACTAATTATGATCCCATAACTGTCAGGGAGGCAGTAGATTCAGAGGATGGAAAACTCTGGAAGGAGGCCATGGTTGATGAAATGGCATCCTTGCATAAAAATGAGGCATGGGATATGGTGGAGTTGCCGGCTGGAAGGAAGCCCATCAGGAGCAAATGGGTGTTTAAGAAGAAGATGAATGTAGAAGGAAATGTGGATAAATACAAAGCTCGGTTGGTAGCAAAAGGTTATTCCCAGGTGTCGGGAATTGATTTTGGTGATATTTTTTCTCCTATTGCCAAAGTTACTTCTATTAGATTACTTTTATCCGTTGCTGCTGCATTTGATTTTGAGGTAGAACAGATGGATGTGAAGACAAAATTTCTTCATGGGGATCTGGAAGAGGAGATCTACATGAAACAACCTGAAGGCTTTATGGTGAAGGGGAAGAAAAAACTAGTATGCAAGTTAAAGAAGTCTCTATATGGGTTAAAACAGTCACCAAGGATGTGGTATCAGAAATTTGATACCTACATATGGGGACTTGGCTTCACCAGAAGCAAGGAGGATCACTGTGTTTATTTTAAATTAATTGGTGATCATGTTATTTATTTGGTCTTGTATGTGGATGATATGTTGTTGATTGGAAATGACAAAGAAATTATCCAAGATTTGAAGACCCAACTGTTCTCCAAATTCGACATGAAGGATCTGGGTGCTGCAAACTATATTTTGGGCATCGAAATTAAGAGAGATCGGGCAAAGAGGAAGCTATGGTTAAACCAGAGGAAGTATGTCGAGAGTATATTGAAAAGGTTCAATATGCAGGATAGTAAAGCGGTGAATGTTCCTATTCCTGTAGGTGTAAAGTTGTCTGCTGAACAGTGTCCCAAGACACAAGAAGAAGAGGAGTATATGTCCCGTGTTCCATATGCAAGTGCAGTGGGTAGCCTGATGTATGCAATGGTCTGTACTAGACCAGACATTGCACATGCAGTGGGAGTATTGAGCAGGTTTATGTCAAACCCGGGGAAGGAGCATTGGACAACAGTGAAGCGGGTTTTCAGATATTTACGTGGCACTAGTGATTATGGCTTGTGCTACCAGGGAAGACCAGGATTGGAAAGAATGTTGGACATTTTTGGTTTTGTTGATGCAGACTGGGCTGGAGATCTGGACCAAAGAAGATCTACAAGTGGGTATGTGTTTAGCCTATTTGGAGGTGCAGTCAGTTGGATGAGTAAAAGACAGTCTGTAGTGGCTCTTTCAACTACAGAGGTTGAATACATAGCAGCCACTCATGCAAGCAAGGAAGCAGTTTGGTTGCAGAGATTGTGTTCAAGTATGGGGTTGGTACAACAAGCTATAAGGATAGACTGTGATAGCCAAAGTGCAATTTTCTTGGCTAAGAACCCTGCTTATCATTCAAAGACAAAGCACATTGATGTTAAATATCACTTTGTTAGAGATATGGTTGAGGCTAAAAGGGTGTTGCTGGTAAAGGTGGACACTTTGAAGAATGTTGCAGATGCATTGACAAAGTTTGTGAGCACTCAAAAGTTCTCTTGGTGTAGAGAAACAATGGGTGTTGCAAGGGCGGGCTAATGACAGCTCTCATGTGGCCCCTTGTGGAAAAGAAAAAAAAAAAAAAAAAAAAAAAAGTGGGAATGTTGCGTCACCCTTTTTTTCTTTTCATGACTAATCACGCGTGGGGGTCACGGGGGTGGTAGCCCCCACTGTAAAGGAAATCCGGCAGTGCCTCAGAAAAAATTTGGTCATATTTTCCGGTGGGCGAATCTACCCATGGTTTTGTGCATGGTTTTGCACATGGTTTTGGGGTTCGATGGTTTTCGGCCCCTGGTATTTTTGTAGATCCGGTCAAGGGAACTACGGTTATGTTCTAATCCAGGTTTAATGGATTGGGGTTTATGTATGCTCCGGCATGTATATATATGTGTTGTAACACTAAAAGGAATATAATGAAAAATCAAGCTGGTCGTCCCGATTTGGGATCCAGGGGAAAATCTCTGTGTTTATCTGTTTTATGTTTTATTCTCTCTCTATTGTTTATTTTCTATTATAAGATTCGTGTGTAGATAATTTGGTATAGGTTCGCTTTTAATTCTTAGCCTCTAGATAGCCTTCCTTGCTTGCATAAATCCTGATGATAATTTCCCTAATGATAGGAAGTCTTGCACCTTATTTGCATAAGTGTCATGGGCCTCGATTAGGTGTTTACACATATGTGTGCAACCCAATAATCCTACAACTGATATTCAACTTCCCTTTCACCTAGAACTCAACTGGGTCTCCACTAGATCTGACATGCATGCAAATAATAATAGTAAATCCTCAGTTGCATGTGAAATCACTAATTGTGAATTAATTAATATTTAATTCACTAGATCTGTCACTAGTGTATCTTCAATTACAACTAGCACAACTAAGTTTAACTCACTTAGCTGAGTTAAAATATTTACAACGTTCATTAACTACTGCACCACTACACTTCAAACTCTATTACAACTAGAATTACTCTACATGCCTCACCGACTACCTCTAACTCGAAATCCACTAGCTAACTGAATTTATCACTTTCAGTTAACGGATTCAATTAACATTTAGAATAAATTAAATTTTAGTGTCCATCTTAAGTAAGGGATAACCAAAATAGACATGAACCCAAAAATAGCACTATGGGCTCCACCCTAGTTTGGGTGCTTAATGCAACTAGGCATGGGTGCTGAAATTTTCTTGTTGAATCTCAACACACCCTCTCAACAAGAAAGGGATTATCCTTAACCCTGATCTTGTCTCTATGGTATTTGATTTTTCTCCTGGTGAACGCCTTCTTTAGAATATCTGCATCCTGATCTTTCGTGGGAATGTACTGAAGCAACATTATCCTTCTCTACACACAATATCTGAGATGATGGTACTAGATATATATATGCTTGGACATATCATGAAACACAGGATTAATCGAAAGTTTAATGCAACTCTAATTATCACAGTGAATCATTGTCGGATCCATCTGAGGACCAAACAAACAAACTGAGATATTTCTCATTCAGATAGCCTCACATGCAGCTTGAATTGCTGCCATGTATTCTTCTTCCACTGAATTGAGTGCCATGGATCGTTGCTTCTTGCTGTACCTAGAAACTGTTATCGATCCAATGCTAAATATCCCTCGTGATGTGCTCTTTCTGTCTAATGGACTGCCCGCCCAATCTGCATCCGTGAAGCCATGCAGCTTCAATCTCTCTGACCGTCTGTACCATAGACCATACTCTAATGTGCCCCTCAGGTATCTCAGGACATGCTTCCCCGCCTTCTAAAAGAGCTTGGTAGGCTTAACCATAGCTTGACTTAGTTGGTTAAATGCGTAGCAAATGTCTAGTCTCGTGTTCACTAGATACATTAGTGAACCCGCTAACTATCATTTGACAATAGAATCCACTACCTCTCTAGAAGTAGCATCCTCTTTCCTCCAATTTCCTGGAAGAGGAGTATCCATGGGTTTGAAACTCTCCATGTTAAACTTACCCAGTATCTCCTTTTCATACTTTCCTTGAGACATAAAAAGTTCAACATCCCTCTTCCATATTTCCAATCCAAGTAAATAATGGAGTCTCATGTCCTTCATTTCGAACTCCCTTGCAAGATCCTCATTGCATGAGTGTATCATCTGCTCATCACCAATCAAAATAAGATCATCAACATAAATAAAAATGATCAATAGCTTACCCTCAACCAAAATTTAGTATTGGTTTGCATCAGCTTCACTTTTGGTGAAGCCCAGTCTGGTGAAATAGTTGTCTATCCAAGTGTACCAAGCACAAGGTGCTTGCTTTAGCCCATACGGTGCACTGGGCTTTGCACACATGTGACTCACTGTTGAAGATCTCAAAACCTTCAGGCTACTCTATGTACACCTCTTCCTCAATGATCCCATTGAGAAATGCAGTTTTCACATCCATCCAATGAATGTGCCAGCCCATCTATGCTGAAAGTGCAAGGATGGACCTTATGGAAGAGTACCTTGTGACAAGCGCAAAAGTCTCATCATAATCTATCCGCTCGTTCTGTGAGAAACCCCGAGCCACAAATCTGGCCTTGTATTTCTCCACACTCCCATCAGAAGCTTGCTTTACCTTGTATATCCATCTCAAACGTACCACTGATTTTTCAACCGGTCTTGGGACAATTTCCCATGCACTATTTTTAAAAATGGAGTCATACTCCTCCACCATTGCATCAACCCAAGTAGGTTGTTGCATTGCTTCCTAAAAGGAAGATGGTTTAGTCACAATACATTTGCTCATAAGAGCCATGTGATGGTAAATCGATCAGAGTTATCATCTGCGATGTGAAATAGACTCCTACATTTTGTATGCGACATCAAGCCTCAATCTATTAGCTTTTGTGGTGCACCTTCTTCCATTTTTGATGGATGGCTTTGCATGAGTGTTTTCCTCCACTCCATGAACCTTCTCATGTGGCTGATCCACATCTTGAGACTCATCCTTGGTAACCAACAGTTCCTCCTCTGCATGCAATTCCAACTCCCTCTCAAGGGACAACCACATGGCTTTCTCCTCATCAAATTTTATATCCCGTCGCACAACAGTCATTCTGTTGTTTGGAAAATACACACGATAATTATGGGGTGTTTCATTGTACCCCACAAAAATCCAAACCTTAGCTATTGGTTCCAAATTCTTCCTCGCGTCCTTGGTAACATGCACATAAACATATGAGCCAAAAATCTTAAAGTGTGAAACATCAGGTTTCTTACCATTGAAAGCCTCTTCAGGTCTACTGATGCCAAGTCCTCTATGAGGACAATGATTTTGCACATGTACCGTTGTGTTGCATGCTTCCCCCCATAGATGCATCGGTAGGCCTTGATCATGCAACATCACTCGTGTTGCACCCACAATAGTTTTGTTCTTCCTCTCTGCGACCCCATTCTGCTGTGGGTTATGAGGTGTTATGAGTTCTCTTCAAATTCCTTCTTTGTTGCACAAGTTCTTGAATTCATTAGAGATGTATTCTCCACCATTATCGCTCCTAAGAGCCTTCACTTGCTTCCCTGACTCTTTCTCCACCAGTGCCTTAAACTCACATAACTTGGAGAATGTCTGATCTTTCTTCTGCATGAAGAAGATCCAGCACTTGCGAGAGAAATCATCAACAAATATTACATAGTGCTTATGTTTTGTTGTTGAAACAACGAGAAAGGACCACACGTATGCATGTGAACTCTCTCGAAGATCCCCGAAGCATCCTGAAACTTGGTTTTCCTTCTCATAGGGAGTTGTCTTTACATTTTCCCATAGTACATCCCTTGCATGTGCGACTATGTAAGTGTACCCACAGGAAGACCAATAGAAATTTCTTCATAACTTTTGTAATGTTCCAAAATTTTATGGAACATTAAAAACTTTTTTTTTGATTTAGGAGGAGAATAAATGGGTAATGAAACCCATTGATAATAAAAATTTTAATAAGGAACCCTTATAATGTGAAAATGGATCAATAAAGAGCTAGATTTCACACCCCATGTGTGAAAAGAGACATTGGTAGGTGGATAATTCTAGAAGAGGCCAAGTTAACTGCACAGATTAAGAAGATAAGGTTCACTTGGTGGGCCAGCGCAATTTGCATGAGAGGGAGATCATTCTAGAGAGGAAACCCTAAATTGTGGGGCCCATGGAAAAGAACCTTTCACTTGTTTAAAATAATAATGAAGCAACCATTCTCATTCATGCTTTTGATTATCATTTTGCTTGTCTTCTCTGACAAGTGCATTCTCTAGCTGTTTAGCTGAGATGAAGTGCTTCTAGCACTGGGTGTTCCCAGAAGGGAATCCCATCTCTTCCATAGAGTAGCTCTTGGAAGAGCTTGCTCTTCATATTCCCCATATTCTAGCTTGAGGCCAAAGCATTCCATTCAACTCCAGTGCAGTCTCCATTGGTGGTTGAGTTGTGTTGCTGGGTGTTGCAAGGGAGGGTTCCTCAACACTACTTTCGGCATTGCATTTTAGAGGAGGGAGTCTCCGTTCCTTTGGGATATCAGTGAGGGAGTTTTTGATCTTCATTCCATCATCTTTGGCATCATGCCAACCATTTTCCATCAGCAGAAGAGCATCCCTCTTCCTTGAGTGCGTAGTTCATAGAGAGCATTTGTAGTGAGGGTTGCAGCATTTTAGTGGGTGGTAAGATCTTCAATGAAAGGATCAACCTTTCATTTAGAATATTGAACAAAGGAGTTACTTCAACAAAGGAATCATATTCAACAACCTCCTTTCATTTCCAGTTTCTATTGAGTTGCAGCAGCTACCCAGCAACTCCGAATTTTTGGTAATTTCACCATTTTGTCTAGTTTTCATCCAATCCCCTTAAGGGATTGTTGTATTGTATTTTCAGGGGTTGAAGCCTTGCTCCCCCATATTTATTTGAGCTTACATTGTTGTATCTTTCATGTTCATATATTTACTGTTGCAGTACCTCCCATATATTGCACAGTCTTAGTGGAAATAAATTATGTGAACAGAGCTTTCATTACTCTTATGTACATTGTCTCCTTGATACTCTTTGGCTTGCTTTAAGTAAGAGATTCCTCAAGATTTAGTCTACATTTTCTACTGCACATATATTTATAGATTTATTTCATCTTCATGTGACATGGCTCCTTAGAAATAACGCTTTCATTTCCTTTGTTGAGCAAAGTGTTGTTGCAACCCTCTTCATTGGGCCCTTTTATGAAGATAACAGGTGAAGGAGGCTTGTCTTAAGCTCCTAGAAATATTTTTTCTGAGTCCACTCTTGGATTTAAGCTCTAGAAGGACATATTCAAGGGATCCCAGATCAGGGATCAAATCCTGCTGCCTCCATTTCTGGAAAATGTGTTTTCCAGGTTGGGATTGATAGTTATTCCCAAACAGGAATTTCACTTCTCTATAGACAGAGTCTGTGAACAGCTAGGTAGCCTCTGGATCTCACCATTCCTTGAGAGGGTGACATATCCATTACATGGTCTATCTGCGGAATAGACTGGTGATATTTACGAAAAGATCATTTACAACTTTCAAGGTTCCATGGTGAAGATGGCCCAATCGCCTGTGCCATAATTTTCTCTCATCACGGCTCACCACTTGAACTACCTTACCCATCGTTGTGCACAACCATCTACCTCTAGCTTGTAGAGATTCTTAATTCGGATCCCTATCCTCTTGGATTGACCCATTGTTTTATGTCGTATGAAATCTTTTCCATCGCTAAAAACAATGGCATAGCCTCTATCCTCCAACATTGCAACTGACATTAGGGGAATTTTTAGGTCTAAAATGGGCCTCCTAAGAAAATTATAAAATAATAGTGGAAATAATAAAATAAGGTTTGATTACATCATCAAATTTTAGAGGGAAAAAAGAAAAAACTACTTTTTCAACTCATATTTTCAACTTATCTTCCAAAGTTTTTACTCAAATTTCAAGAAGGAGTACTCGTTGGATGTAAAATTTAATTCATCATGTAAAATTTAATTCATCATCCAAGGAGTATCCATGTTGCATACTTTTGATGGATCTTGCTACACGAAAAATGAGAAATACATGAAAAACGTGATTGTAATCACATTTTTTCATGTATTTCTTATTTTTTGTGTAGAAGGGTCCATCAAAAGTATGCAACATGGGTGCATGTTGGATGAGGAATTAAATTTTGCATCCAACGAGTACTCCCACTCGAAATTTGAGTAAAACGTTTGGGAGATAATTTCAAAATACGAGTTGAAAAAGTAGTTTTATTATTTTATTATTTTTTAATCTTGTACCCTTTTACTTAAAAAATGGTGAATCATCCCCCATGGTTGACATCATCATCTTGAATCTTATTGGTTCTTATAAAGTTTATTTCAGTTGTACATTTTTCTTAGGAGGCCCATTTTAGACCTCAAAATTACCCTAATGGACCAAATTTTTCTTCAGACCTGGTACATGCATCACACCTTTTAATTTAAATGGTTTATTTGACTCCCTTTGAAAGGTAATGGTACCAATCCTAGTAGCATTGTATTGCTCATGGTTTCCCATATCAATATGCATATGGAGATCTTTCTCCTCCAAGTCACTGAAAAGTTCCTTATCTCCTGTCATGTGAAAGGAAGCGCAACTATCCAAAATACCACACAGATCCCAATGCACTGGAAACCATGCATGAGATCTATGAGAATTCAAGCTCAAATTTCAAGGAAAGGGCCTCACCAGCTGTAGATCCAACAACCTTCTTTTTCTTCTTGTTTTGTGGATAGTTAGTAGCAAAATTCCCATGCTCGTGACAGTGAAAACACTTCACCTTGGACATGTCCTGCTTCTTGCCATTCTTGGGCTCGAGTTTTGAATGGAATTTATTCCCCTTCCCTTTCCTCGCTTTGGCACCCAAAGAAAAATCCTCTTCATCCACATTATTAGATGAAGATCCATCTCTGGTGTTCTTCTGAACTCCTCCTGCACCAAATCTGACCACAGTCGTTCCCAATATGGAAATTTTTCCCTTCCATTGACAGAGTCTTGATAACTGTGCCAACTCTTGGGAAGTCCTGGGAGATGCAAGCTCACCAAATCATCATCAGCAACTATTATTCCAATGCTCCCCATTTCATCCTGACATTGGACAAAAATTTTTAGATATTTTGGAATGGTGTTGCCCTTTTCCATCTTGATCTTCTTGAGTTTATCTTTGAGCACCAATTTCCTATGGTTGTTAATGCTTTGGAATAGATCCTTCAAAGCCTTCCATATTGCATATGGTGTGGCTTTCCCATGGAGGCTTGAGACAATGTGGTCTCGTACTCCCTCCAACAGGATCCTCCTCGCCTTTGCCACTTTCTTTTTCCATGCATCAAGATTTGTAGCATCTGCAGCATCAGGTTTAGTAACATATTTTTCAATGAATTCCTTCAACCCATTGTCGTCGAGTACTGCATCCATCCTGTCCTTCCAAGAAATGTAGTTCGAGCTGCCCTCAAGTGCATACTCTAACCTCAAGCCATTGAAAACCATTTCGATCTTGAATCAGCTGTAGCACCAAGAAAGTATTTTTGCAAATTCGAATTCTATCTAGTCACAAACTTAGCTCCTGCTTCACTTCTACAATTTCCTGTGCTCTGATACCATGTATAAATTATACAACATGCATGTATATCTTGGATTCACCCGATCTAACAATGTACTGAAGTTAAATACTAAATCTCTTCTACAAATCTTTTGCGGAATTAAAAACACATACGCTAATCACCTGAACATGAAGAAATATCAATCACACAACATAGATAATTTACAGGGGAAATCTTACAGCTAAAAACCCCACTATATTCTATTGTATATTAAGCATGGATCATGAAATAATTACATACAAAATTCTTCTCACAAGAGCCCTCTAGTACTCAGCTAATTATCTCACACTCTCATATGCAAAATTGACCAACACATAGCTAATTCTCAGCCTCCAAACAGTCTGCCTTGCTTGTGCAATCCCTGATGATAAAGATCCCTAAAATATAGGAACTCTTTCGTGCCTTGACTGCACAAGTATCATGGGCACTCCAATAAGTTTTTTCTTGCATGTGTGCAAGCCAATAATCCTACAACTGATAGTCAACTTCCCTTTCACCTAGAACTCAACTGGGATCTGACATGCATGCAGCTAATATTAGTAAATCCTCAATTGCATGTGAGATCACTGATTGTGAATTAATTAATATTTAATTAGCTATATCTCTCACTAGTGTATCTTCAGTTACAACTAGCACAACTGAGTTTAACTCACTTAACTGAGTTAAACTGATTTACAACTTGCACCAACTCATGCACCACTACACTTCAAACTCTGTTACAACTAGAATTACTCTGCTTGCCTCACCAATAACCTCTAACTCAAAATCCACTAGCTAACTGAA